>JALIZH010027139.1:407500-678111 GCA_030522465.1 Rhipicephalus appendiculatus
TGCGCTATAATATTCGGCTCGCGTGTTCTTGGGATCCTCGACTACAGATCGGCATCGTTTTCTGACCATGCTCAAAAAGTATTGCAGAGCCCCTGTAAGGTTGTAACCCTAGTTAAGGTCGGCACCGCCTCGCATTGAAAAAAATGAGCAAGAAAAAGACAAAAGAAGGACAGGCCAGTGATTTTCTAATAGCTACCAACAAATCTTCTGACTATCGTATTGGTGCAGCTTGCGAAATTCCGTTCAGCTGGCGCTCGTCTATGTAGGCGCAAGACCAACGTGGTCGTAAAATTATTTTTTTGACAAAGAAGCTGCTTAAGCGGATCCTGCGCCGGTGCGGTCCGGGTTTCGCTAAAACTGATCACGTGATCTAGATGAAAGGAGGAGCCTTGTGAGAGGAGGAAGAGAAAGGAGGTCACGTGACGAATGGCGGAGAGGAGCTGTAACTGAAAGACGTAGTGAATAAATAAAGTGATAGGTGTTTAGCGGTGAGCCCGTGACACGTTTATTAGAGAACTGGCCGAGGTAAGGCGACCAGATGTCAAGCGGTGAAAGCGCGAGCACCAACAACAGTCCTCATTCTCTTCTTTCACTGGTGCTCCTGCCTGTGCCATATATCCGTGCTACAAAAGAAATAACAAAAGTTTGGCGAGGCGGCGTTCCCCTGGCGAATGGGGTGTCGGCTCCTCTGACCGACGGTTTTCACTGTGTGGAACTTGGCTTGAACACTGTTTCACCTTAGGGTGTCACCTAGTGGAATGACAAATCTGTCATGCATCACCAATAAACTGAGTCGGCTTATCAAGCAATGCACCGTCCTCCTTCAAATAGTAATACACAGAGTGAAAGCGACAGTTTCATGTTTAATTGGCGACAACCTTTTTTTCTGCAGTCTTTAGACGCTTTCCAGAGTTAATAATGCCAGTGATAGCACGAGCTGTCTTTCTTTCATATTTCTTTTATGATTGTTTTTTTCCAGATGGCGCTGACGAAAGAATCACCTTACCCGATAAAGAAGACTATAATCCTGGCGAGACGACCGAAAGAACTATTGCAGTTCCAAGGATATCCGTGGAAGGTACAACCCCGCTGTTGTTCCGGACGTACTGAAATGCATTCAACCGGCTCGCGAAATTATATATCTTCTGATTTTATTCTTGGCTCTCTCAGCTTCCGTAACTGGCTCTGCAACTGCATTTATCAGCCGTCAAGACTTCGGCGCGAAAACCGTTACGCTTAACGCGGTTTTTCTTATAGACCTCATTAACATAAAAAAAAACCTAAATGTGTACTTGTTTAAAAAGATGACAAGTTGGGCGAGTTGGTGTGGCAGCATATTGAAAAAAATTAGCGCGAAGGGACTAGGACGAAGACATGAAAGGGACTGAATGAGAGCCGGCACACAACTACTCGCTACTCTTTATATGCTTATCATTTCCGATTGACATTTCTGACCACTCGATGCTTTTCTGCATACGCATTTGAAAACACGTATGTTTCGTTCGCTTTAATAAAACTTCATTGGTGAGTAGGTGTTCGTCCTGTCCATTTCTTGTATTTGTCCTTGTTGCTTCGGGCTGAAGTTTTAAGTACGTACTAACGTTCTCCAGATATATTACCACAATTTCGCTTATGGATGGGTTTTCCAGTGTATTACGTAGCAGAAACATTTTTTCCTCCCGAAATATGATGGATGCGAGCGTACCCGAGTTCGTGAAAACGTGCAGCCGTTCAAATACCGACTTCGCTAACCCTTCGCTGAAAGTGATTAGCGTGTGTCCTTCAGCGTGCACCCGTCAGCTGAAGTCAGCAACGAAATCAAAATAGTACTTTAAGAAGACTCGGTTGTGGAGGCCAAGACAAAAGTCCACAAAAGGCGGCTCATCACGTCATTGAAAAAGATTGGCTTATTGAAGCAGCCGACATTCTTTTTCTGTCGTAGTAATTCGCGTTCCAAATCATTTGATACAAGGCTGTGATAAGCATCATTTTCGGGGGGGGGGGGGGGGGGAATGTACAATAAGTGGGACCCCTCCATTCGTCTGAACGCACGTAGGTGCCGTCCTCTTATGGGGCGGTCCCTGCATACCTCCCTTGTTTTCGTAATAAATGTTTTTACCACCACCACCCTCAAACAGTGGTCTTGGTAATGTGAAAGCTGCAGTGACCTAAGAAATGAAACGTATGTAGGAGCGTTGTTAGATTTGTAAATAAGCGAGGCCTGCGATCTTTTGGCGCCTCCAGGCAACAAGCTAAGAATGTGTCGGCATAAGGGGCTGCATCAACGCCAATGAACTTAATGGACTGAATTCAGTGATGCAGTCAAAGAAAGCGCCGGACATAGGCCCCTTTAAATGCGTACGAAACGCTGTGACCCTTCAGATTACGGATGCTGGGTCTATCACTACCGCTGTGCTTCTCGAACATGTCTCTGTGATTAATCTCGTGATAATCGCAACTCTCCCCAGCCTTAGCGATTGTGATGAAGTAGTTTGGTTGAGAAAGTCTTAATCTTTTCTTGTGCATCATGTGCAACTCTACGAAATTTTCATTAGTAAAAGCTTGCCTGCATATTTCTGTTATCTATACTGCAGAGATCCCACCAAGTCGACCAATACCCAGAACTACAAGCCCAAGTCGTATGACTACAGGAAGTACGTATTGCGAGGGTGACAGCTGAGACAATTCCACAACCACAATTGCTATAGAATCCGTAACAATGTTACATGCTACCACTCTGGAGCTCATCTGCTGTATGCTTTTTTTTTTAGTGTGATAAGACTAGCTCAGTTTGTCTATGAAACTCCAGTGTATAGGGAACATGGCGGCATCTATGTGAAGTGTTTCAATTAAGATAGGTAGAATTCACCAGTAGTAACCTGCAGAGTGAGTACGAATTAATCAACGTAATCAATTGAGTTCTGTGGCAGCCCGTAATGGCGAGGAAGGTTTCTGAAGAGGAAACTTCGTCCATCTTACGGAGTTTCTCGCAGCCGATTCATCATCTATGGGAGAAAGGTTGAGATGGGCTTAGTGCATGATGAAACATACAGATGATTCTTACTGTTAAACGCCATTTCATAGAGCATGGTGTTGACTGTATTCATTGTGAGCTGAGTGGCTAGATAAAATCCTGAATTTACATGAAGGACATTCGCAAGCTCACGTTACGTGTGCCATTTTTCTATTATTTTTTTAATTGTGCGCTATCTACTGCAAAGCCGCTCTTCTGGACAGCTTATTTCTTACATGTTTGTCATTCATGGCACAGGCTTGCCATCGATTCCGCCGACAACTGCAGCAAGTACTTCTACAAGCCCAAGCTCTACGCCATCGCAACCGACAACGAGTGTCGCAACCACCACTTCTAGCAACAGAAGTAACAACTTATCACTCTGCAGCGTAATAAGCGCTGATCGTAAAATTTTCGTTAAAATCCGTTCATCTAGTTCAATAGACCTTATCATCATTGTAAAGCTCGCTTTCCTTCTATGTAGTTAACCCGACTAGTGGCGGCTAGTCACTTAGTGGAAACAGCGGGTTAAAGCCAGAGTTGTACGTAATGCGTAACAAGTAATTGATTACTTGTAATTTTTACATTTTCTTGCAATTCTGTAATATAAGCGAATATTTTTTTCGAGACTGTAACGCTCCGGGTAATTCAATTATATTATCTTGCAATTGATTACCGGTAATCAATAACTTTCTTTTTTTTCAAAACGCCAGTTGTAACCAGTCTTCTATGGCAGTTCTCGTAAATATGCGACCGCTCTGTAGCGACCCCTTCTATTGCAAGACGAACAGAAACTATTTTTCACCTTTTCCTTGACATTGCCTGGAACGCTTACCCGGATGCCAGCAATACCGAAACGCCATGCTTCATAGAAGACACGGACACTAGCGTCGAAGAACTGCTCATTTATGCGATGGTGCGCAAGGTGTTCTTACGTTATAATATCACCCTCCCCTCCAGCGCATGCCATGAGATTGTACAGTATAACAGTTGACCTCTGAACGAGGAAACATGGAAAAATGAGCGACGAGAACTTTGAAAAACAAGTCCTGTTGAAGTTAACGACACGTAAAACTATACCGCTGAAGTCACAGTAAGACTCCCTGCCTTCGAGCAAGCCTGCAGCCCTCCCTCTGCCATTCAAGCCACAGCAGTTCCATTGTAGTTTGAGTGAACTAACGATATTGTGCTACGGAAATAAAATTTTGAAGGGAAGTATCGCAAAAGCAATCGATTACATTTCTGTAATTGCTGAGTTACTTTTCTGGGGCTGTAACTGACAACTGTGATCAATAAAATTTTAAAGAATGTAATTGTAATTGTTGTCGGTTAATTATTTTCTGTAACGTGTACAAATATTGTTCAGGCAAAATTTGCTTTCGCTATGATGCCGGAAATGTAGAATCGGCTCTCATGACATAAACGCGCATAATATACAAGCACCAGCACGTAAAACTAAGTACTCGTCTCCACTTGAAGGATGAAAGGTGGCGTCATTAGTTGGGCGAATATGCAGCATAGGGAGGCGTATTCTGTAGTGGTCGTAAAGACACTTATTAAGATGATGTTCAGTAGTAAAGAAGCGAGAAGGCCACTTAATGCTAGACACAGGCAGCGTAAACACCAGCACCTGAAAAAGATTGGAACTCATCAAAAAACCTCAAACATCCTCAGAAACCTCTAGATCCTCAAAAACATTACGACTAGCTGAGAATGAAGGGAAGAAGTGGAAATGTTATGGGCTCGTTTTACTTTTCTATAGACAGAATATTAATGAGAACAAACAGACAACAATAGCAAGGAAAGTATAGGGGATGTTATTAGGAGTAAATGTAATATAAATGTGAAGAAAGAAAAGTGGACAAAAAGACTTGCCGTGGGCAGGGACGAAACCTGCGACCTTCGAACAACGCGTCCGACTCTCTGCCGTGGCCTCCGAGATCGCGCGCCGGCGCGCAATCTCGGGGGCCATGGCTCTACTAACTGAGCTACCACGGCGGCTATCCCCCCCCCCCCCCCATCCACTTTATGTGGTATCTATGTGCATTTAAACGTGGGAGCGTCAGTCAACGCCGCCAGTAGCCATGACGGCGAGTGTGGAACACTTTTTTTGCTTGTTCGCGTCACGTAGCTCCTGATCTTAAGGGCTGGCAGCTGACCAATAATCCTTCGCCTACTACCTGAAAGCATGAAGTCTGCCAGAGCGAGACCCTCGCTATGAACCAAAGAAAAAAGCGCAAATTTGAAGGGCTCGTTTTTATTCGTTAGATACAATATTGATGAGAACTAACTGATGAGCACGTAGTAAGATCACATGCTACGTGGCGCCAACAGGCAGAAAAAAGTGTTCCACCCTCGCCGTCACGGCTACTGGCGGCGCTGACTGACGCTCCCACGTTCAAATGCACATATATACCCCATAAAGTGGATGGGGGGGATAGCCGCCATGGTAGCTCAGTTAGTAAAGCATCGGACGCGTTATTCCGAAGGCCGCAGGTTCGTTCCCTGCCGGCGGCAAGTTATCTTTTCGTCCACTTTTCTTTCCTCACATTTACATGACATTTACTACTAATAACATCCCCTATACTTTCCTTGAGATTGTTGTGTTAGTTACTATCACGACTAGCTCAGGTCATTCATCGCCATTGAACAGCCACTGCAGCCCACTTACGGCACGGTATTTGAAAATTTGGTTGAACCGCACCGAAAACCACGGACAAATTAAAAAAATTACACCATCTCCCGCTAAAGGGAACCATGTGTAGAGGTGAAGCAGCGGGCGCTAACGCTTACACTGGCGGCGGCGTTGACGCTGGCGCTCATCGCGGCGTTGCGCAGGAGAGAAACCTGGGGAGGCGCAAAGCACGCAGTGATGGAGAGGTGTTTCCTGCTGGAACATGCCAATCTCTGCTAATGGGCAATGAGAGACAGAAGACTCCGACTGGACACAGAGACCCGCAGTCCGCTTTTAGTTAACGCACACGCTGCGAATTTTTATCGTTCAACAACGCACAGGAGAAATCTCCCACCGGCACCACCTTGGAGGTCAAGATCCACTGCCATATATACGGGATGGCCAGTGAACGGTTGTGCAGCGCGAGCAGTCGGTTTTTTCAACCAAGAAACTCGCTAGCAGACGCTGCCTGTGTCTCGTCGCTTGGCGAGAGAGGGGGAGCGTAGCAGAGGAGGGAGAGGGGCGGGGGGGGACGCGCATGCGCAGTGGGAGTGTGGACGCCGCGGGCAGGGATGCCTAGAGGGGAGAGGGGGGGAGCGTAGAGGAGAGAGAGGGGGGGGACGCGCATGCGCAGTGGGAGTGTGGACGTCACGGGCAGGGATGCCTAGAGGAGAGAGTGGGAGCGTAGGAGGGGAGAGTGGAGGTGAGGCGCATGCGCAGTGAGGGTGTGGTTGCCGCGGGGAGGGATGCCTAGAGGAGAGAGAGGGGGAGAGGAGGTTTTTTTATTTTTATTTTTTTTGAAAGGGTTTGCGCATGCGCAGTAAGGGTGGGCACGCGGCACACCACCACCACCGGATTAAGCTTCGCCATAAGATGCTTCACATCTAAAAGTAGAGAGAACAGCGCTTACAGTAAGTAAGCGCTGTCCTGTCTACTTCTTCTTGGCCGTGTTTTTCGTTGCGCTTCAGCCAAATTTTCAAAGATGAACTTAAACCAACTGGCCTAACTCGCTATCTTACGGTAATTTATGCATGTGCGTTTTAACATCGGTCACTTTAACTCTTTATAAATTGCACATGGTGAGTAGAGACAAAAATATACCAATCACGCTTGGCAGGGTCAGCACTCCCGAGTATTAAAAAACCATACACACGATAACAGCCATTCAATTGTTTTATGGTGGTTAACTCCCGAAGTGACTGAGGCTATGACAGGCGCAGAAGTGGAGGACGTAGTATAATTTAGACCGTTAAGGGTTCTTAACGCGCGGTGAAATCGTACACAGCGTGGGCTTCTGTTATTTCGTCTTTATTGAAATGCCGCGGCTGTAATCGTACCCGCACCTCGGCTCAGCAGCCGAGCGTCATAAGCACCGAGCCACTGGGGTGGCCTAAAGTGGACAGCTAGCAGTATGTCAGATGTATTACTGGAAGTAAATCTGCCATACGTGAAGCTGCGAATTGTCAAGGAGCACAGACACCTGGTGTTCTAACATCTGAGTGCCAGAGGAATGCTCACCCTCTCCTCTTCCCTGATCGCAGGAAGAGCTGCAGTGCTGGGATCCTTGCTCTGCACAGTGGTTGCAGGTATTAGCAAGGACACGTTCTTGTTCCCGCCGGACGGTCTCTGTGGAATCATCACGTTCGACTCGCTGTACGATCCTGTTCAAACTGCGTACGGTGCGGGCCTCGAGTATTTCTTGGAGACGGCAAGGACAGCACCGAATAACCGAATATGCCATGGGGATTGAGCACATGTGAGTGTGCAATGTAGGCTGTTCGTAGAATTGTGCAAATATTCCTGTGTAAAAGAATTGGGCGCCACAGAAGGTGTCCAGTTAATTGATAATCTGCTTGACTAGACAGGGTAAGTGTTCAAATCAACCATGTTTGTATTTTTTTTCCACGCCGGCTGTCAAATATACTGGGAAACAAGAAGGCAAACTGGTTCTCTGCGCTGTATTCGTTGTGCGCGCAACGAAAGGCTGTGCTGACAAGAACAAGACGGAAGCTTCTCAACAATGAGACGCCGGTCATATTGGGGAATTTATAGGTTTACGCCGGGTAGTGCCATAGACAAAGTACAGTGAGACTGGTTTGACGAGGTACGCAGCTTTCGTGGCACGTAAAATATCGATGTTGGCACGCTGACGTAACTTCTTGCAGCTTTGCCATCCCTACCTCCGTAGCTTCCAGGTGCTTGTCGGGAACGAGAGAAGATTGGAAGCGTTTAGAGCGTGCGACGAATGCTTGTAGCTCCACTGGTTCTTCACGGACTGAAGAACATTTTTACGGTAATCAATTCGTCAGGCATTTAACTCACATACTGAAGCCATTCAATGATTAGTAGTGATAGTAATTCACGACCCCTTTAAAGTGCGATAAACACATAGCAGTAGTCTCGTCCACAATTTTGTTTGGAATTCATGTTTTCATTGATACTAGCGCTTACGTTCTACTGTAAAGTCTTCGTTGATTATATTAGGCTTTCATTTAGAGCCACCTGACAGACTGGTCTTCATCGTCGGCAAACACTTATAGAACGCATTTGTCCAAAATTGCTCATTTGCACAATCATGATAACCTGGGCATTCTCCCCAACCGACATAGCATGTAATTGAAGCTAGGCATGTTGATTTTAAGCGTGCGTCAGCGTGAAATCGAATTAAAAGAGCCTCTAGTCTTCTTATCTAACAAATGCTAGTACGACTAGATTCTCCTTGCAACTTAGATTACTGCTGGCGAAAGTTCACTCGAACTACCGAAAAGAGAATTGTTTTCTTGCATTGAATTTTGATCTCATTATCTGTGTTCATTGAAACTCCCCAAACACTAACTACATTCAAAGCCCAACAAAAGAAACAATTTTTCCGAACTCTAACTTTGATAGAATCGCCCATCCTGTTTTTATTCCTTCAGATACCGTGGTTTTCTCGCATTCGCGTTTATTTTTGTATATTGTGTATTGTACCAAATGTAATAGGTCTGTATTTACAAAATCTCATGATCTAATGTTACCCTGTGAAACATCGCTGCCTCGCAAATTATTAAGAATTGACGTCCATTACTTTTATTATATTGTCACGTGGTCATGACGTTGACGAAGGCAGCAGTCGGTATGTCCAAGATGAAACTGTTTATTTGGCCGAACTTGTGGCCGGTAAATGGAAAGTCAGATTACAGCAATACACACTGGCACTGATAGCGGCGAACAGAGCGTCAGCCGTCGATCAACTGACAAGCGGTGAAGCGCGTCGGCATTTATACGTGTGTCATCGAATATTCCAGCCTTATCACTGGTTGTCGCGCAAGATCTAGAATGAGCTCGAGTGTTCGCGTCTTGAGAGCAATCTTAACAAAACGATCTACAATACTCGCGAAGTTTCTCGAACAATGAGGCGCGGTTTGCGCTGAGAATTGCTGACAGTCTTTGGTGGGCGAAAACCGAATACAGCAAAAGTGGAAAATAAGACAACATATTATAAATTATGCCTACTGTACTGTTGTTTGAACTTCACTTATAAAATTCGCGTACTGTAATATTGTTGCCATTTCAATTTACTTGTTTCCATCACACTTTCCCATAGTTATTAAGTTTGCTCTTCACTTCACCTGGCCTGTACCTAACCTACATAATATTGATAAGAGGCATCGTGTGACATTTATGTACCGAATTTTTATGACGTTACAATAAACTTCGAAAACCGGGTGAATTTCACGAGCATTCTTTATAAGGGTCAGTCATTTTGAGATTTCTCCTTTTCGATTATCATTAGCGTTTGCAGAAACTCAACGAAAATGCTGGAGCTTGTGGCTGATCCCAACACGAAGCGGCAGTTCAATGCGATGTGGGACCAGCGGGTCTATCATTATGGCCAAGTGAATACGCCTATGAGACCCAGCGCCACCACACCTTCTAGACTAGTAATGGAATCGGCGAGAGGCCTGCAGGTATGTTTTATGAATTGATACAGCTACTAACGCAGAGCAACTCTGATCTAATTTAGTCTATGTCAATTGGCCCCTCCTGACAACATATACAAAGCAGTTATGCTAGAGCTATATACCTTAGAGGTTTGCCTATATTCAATGTACTAAACACGAGTTCAGTAGTCCCTGGCATTCTAATGGTACTGGATTAACAAATAACCTGCCTTGGAATGTTTGAATGAAGGGACAAGAACTTTTACTAGAGTCTGAAAATGTGTAGAACGATCGATTCAAACACTGTTATAAATTGTACCGCTGGATGACGGCCCCGACCAAACTTATCTTCCGTTTAACTGGCACCCAAATGAGCTATAATGAGCTGCTTCTGACACAAAATAAGAATATAAAAAAAAAGGAGACGGGGAAGATATAGAGAATTACTAACTACGGTCTGTTAATGTTCGGTGAGCCAGAAAAAGATGTACGCAGTTGCACTCAACTTTGAATGCGGTCGTAATCGCGGAGCTGTGATTGCCCTGTCCTTCATCGACGCTCACGTTCACGGGCAAGCAAGCGCTGGCCTTCCAAACATGCAGCCTACTCGGCGTCCGTGGCCGGATTGGAAACCTTTATTTGTGACGCCCTCTCCAATTCCACCTCGCTTTCACATGAGTCATCTTCACCCTCTCTTCCCTTTTCCACCCCCTTGCTATACTATTGGCCTCGAGGGCCACCACTGGAAACGCCGGCGCCACCGTCGGCGTGACGTGCTTGGCAGGATCACGCGGTCTCAGCGGCCGCGTCGGCTGCTTGTGGAGCGCTGCCACGTGCTTTGTAAAAGAGTTTCAAGCCCCACCTGCGCTGCGGTCTGTTCGAATGCGGAGGTTTCCTCGCATTTTGAACACAACTGAACCCACTGTGATACGAGTGACTGCATCCGAAAGCGATGAATATGCTGCTCGGTGCCGCAGTCCCGGACGACGCAACAGATCGAGTCCGGTGTAAGCCTGCACGGTGCACCGGTGCCCGTGAGATAAAGAAACTGCGTGAAGAGTGGGTTGTAGAGCTAAGAACCGGCAAGCAGGCATCGGCTATGAGTCGTGTGTACAACAAGCACTTCCACGACGACGACCTTCGCTACGGCGTCGGTGCTGTGATGTTGAGTAGCAGAAAGCGCGCACTGAGACGATCGTTCGCGCGCGCTTCCCGTAGGCTAACGGTGGTTATCTCCCGTAGGATAGAAAATGCGCTGCCTTTTACCTCGTGCGAAACCATCTCAAAACGTTCCCGTGCGACCTCTTGATCGTCGGCCCCGTGCTCAGCGTCTGCAATATGGGCTGCAGATACCTGAGCCATTGTTTAGCTACGTTGGACTTAAAAAATCACAGGGTTCCTTATGCATTCCTTTAAGATGACCGGAAGGCGGACGCCACGTTCTTCTCCTTCTTGTCAGTCGATGTATTGATTATCTCCACCCCATCTCCAAAAACTTTCTGCACCTAACGCGGTTTTGCACTGCCTCCGTTATCGACTTACCGATCACGGAGGCTGTGCAAAGCTACTATGTCATGGCAACACGTCATTATGTGACATCACGTTATGAGTCTTCATAACTACGTCATAACGACGTCACAAATTTGGACAATCTGTGACACCATGATGACGTGATATGGTGACGTGATCACGTGATGGTGATTTTTTTTGCAATACTCGTGCTGACGCCGCCGACGTAGGACGCCATCGGTCAATCTTCCCGTTTGATGAAGTATCGAAGGCTTTCGCCTTCATAAGCTATGGCACAGCGTTTGCTGGTGGATGCATAGTGAGCGAGTCAAACGCTGCCGGTTGATGTGTGCTGGATTTATGTTGGCAATAACAATCTTTCTGTCAATCGTGCAATGTCATGACGCAAATACTACGTGCTGAAAAGCCCACATTTATTTGCGCCACTCTCAAACTCAAGGTTGGCCTCTCCAACCCCATGCATTTTCTTGTAGCCTTACTTATTTATGCTGTTCGGACATGACATACTGACATAATTGCTGGGCAACCCACCAAATAATGTTGGGCATTATAATTTTGCATTTCACTCTTTACGTGTTGATGTTACCCTGCTTTGCAGCTGCAGGTCGCTGCAATAACTTCTCTTTCTTTCACCGCTAATTGAAGTTCACATGGGTTCACAGCCGACGTTTGCAGAGCAAATCCGGTGAACGTATCTTCTTTCGTTTCCTTGGCGTAGACCACTTCTCCTTCCACCAGCAATATCGAAGTGGTGAAGCTTTGCTCTATGAATTTGTCGAGCGCGGCAAGTTCAGTGGAATGCACAATAATTAAGGAGTATATTAAAAAAGTCATCGCATTTTCTTATGCTTTGGGTGGTAACCAAACGAAACGAACACACTGAAATAACAGAAGCAGCGGCAATTGCTCGCTTAGAAGAATGATCAATATGCAGCACCAGGCAACATATAAAATGACATTGAAATATACATTAATTTTGACTGAAAAAGAAACCAAAAAAAAAAAAACGTTGAATCGTCGGGACGGCACATCACAAGTTGCCATAGGCGCGCTGAAGTCGTAGTTGTAACAAAATTCTTCTTGAACTGCTCTGATAGCGTCCTCGCAACAATAGTTGTTTGTGTACTCACATATTTTCATATTTTGTGGCCTAAAGTTCACGGCACGGCGCCAAAACACTCTCGTAGCGAAAGCGTAACCATCAGTACGAACCTACATGCAGACGCTCATACATGCGAAAGCTCCGTCGGTCGCCGCGAACCTGTGCGATCACCGGCTTGAGGCTTCTTTCTGTCATGCTCCATTTGGTTATACATGCAGTCTACTTTAACAACATATTTCACATAGTTTGCGCTCTGCTACTCTCTGCATTTCACGCAAGAAATGGAGACCCGGTTCAGGGGTCTCCATCGCGGTGACCGCGTGAAGCGGGCGCTCCGTTTTCTGCAAAGAGACAGCGACTGTAAACTATGTTGTGCTTTCTGTTCGTCGAAAATTATTATTTTAACAGTAAGGAACGTATTTAGCTTCGAAAGTATGCACAGAAATGTCCTGGAGAGCTTCCGCGAGGTGTTTTGTAGAGCGCCGAGAGCAAATCCTATGGGGAGCGCGCGGTGGTATCCTGCCTAGCACGCAATCGAAGCGCGTCCGATAGAGGGCGACTCCGTAACTCCTCGAGGCCAATACCATCCCCTCCTGTACTTTACCAGCCATGCTATGACTTACCCTCCCCCCTCCTCCTTACATCTCTTCTCCTCAACATCACTTCCGTTCCCCACCCCCCTTGCTATATTGCACGGCTACGCTATGCTCTACCCATCTCTCCTATTTTCCCTCCTCACCCTTAATTCCTTCTCATCATCAGCAGCAGCAGCAGCCTGTCTACGCCCACTGCAGGGCAAAGGCCTCTCCGATGTTCCGCCAATCGACCCGGTCCTGTGTTTGCTGCTGCCCCGTCATACCCGTTAGTCGTACTCCCCCGAGGTCAATCAAACATTATTCTAATCCTACTTTACATAGGCCACTTGACTCCAAGTACATCATAAGCGATAATAAAACATTATTGAACAGAACTGTACTGGTACTCTTTTTTTTTTTACATTATGCAAACTATTCGGCGCGTGCGTGTGTACATCTGAAAAAGACGGGTCCCATGCAGCAATACTATGAAATGACGCGCACATTTCGTACAACAGCAGAAGCACGATGTTTTCAGTCGTACATGGTCGAGCTGATTTAGCCTTGAGAAGGGAGCGTACTAAAGAACATATAAATTGCGAGAAAAAAAAGAAAAGTGGAGGTCCTTCCAGCTTTATATGTGGCCTTTCTCGCTGTCATGTGCCGCCGCCTGCATATGTCTTTTGACTCCAACGAAGCACACTGTATAACGCCAGAGATTTTTGACATCCCCCCAAGACAATAGCTGTATTGTGCATACATTCGCGCATTTCTATAATTAAGTGCGCTGCTGTTAGTCAACGAACCATTCTGATTCACGAACAGACCAGCGTTTGTTCCTGAAGCGCGACTACTAAATCGTCGTTAGCCGTTATACATTCTAAGCCAAACAAACAAATAAATGTTACCTGTTACCACGGAACAAGAAGTCTTGAGGAGGCGAAACTGCGCTCGCTCGGACGACCCAATAAAGTCACAGAATCACGCACAGAACTCACGGTCTCTCTGTTGTGAGAGTCTGGTAGTGGAAAAGGAAAAGCGTGTGCTTCGCGCTCTGTGGTGAAGCTCGTCGGTTCAAGGCTATTCGGCACCGATTCACCGCTTCAGATTCACGCGCAGGTGGGTGTGTACAATGGGCCTCCTCGCAGGCTCCGAATTCGGTAAATCAACCGTTGATCTGGTGCCCGGGACACGCAGGGCTCGAAGGCAACGAAAGGGCGGACGCGCTAGCTCGCGCATTTTGTAATCGAGCGGAGAATCCCTCTCTTTCGTTGACCGTACCAATTCTTCCTAGGGAGATTCCGGCTCACCAGTGCTTCACGCGACAAAAATATGGAACGCCTCACAGATCCCTTAATGGGGAACAGGCTGCCGACCTTCGAAAGATTCAGACGGACGCATTTCCGCATCTACTGAATTTACACGCGATACATGAAGTGGCGTCGCCCCCCCCCCCCCCCCGAATTTTTTTTTCGCCATGGCATACAGAGCGAAAAACGACCATTTCAAGGAGGTGCCCCCCCCCCCCCCCCCTCCTTGAACAAAATTTCTGGCTACGCCCCTGGGTACATCCGACGCTTTACCCGGCCGTGTGTCCGTGGTGCGGCGTAGGCCGACTGTCAACCACATCTCGTGGGGGGTGCGATCGTAAGCCTAGCGACTTCGTAAATTTTCTCGGCAAACCTTAAACACCTAGTATGGAGCAGTAGGAGGCGCAACTCCCCAGCTCGGACCCGGGAGTGCAGCTCGCGCTCCTGGATCAAGTCCGGCAGGCGGCTAAGGCCAGTGGAGCCCTGGAAGTAGGGACCCAACCATAGCAGCTCCAACATCCCCCCTTTCCCTTCTCCTTTAATAAAGTTCCACTTTCTCTCTCTCTCTCCCTGGGTAAATCAACGCCAGTAAAGGTGTCACATAAAACGAAACTCAGCTGCGTGAAATATTTTGTAATAATAATTGACGGTGTTTAACGTCCCAACGCCATGATATGATCATGATAGACTCTGAAATATTTTGTAGAACGCGAAAATTACAATTTTTTTAAAACTTGAACTCGATATTGTCACGTGGCTGTGATGTGGAAAAAGGCAGCAGGTGGCGTGTCCAAGATGAAACTATTTATTTAGCCGAACTTGTGGCCGGGAAACGGAAAGTCAATTTACAGCAATACACGCTGTGTACACTGACAGCCGCGAACAGAGCGTCGGCCATCGATAAAACTGGCAAGCAACATCTAGGAGGGAGCGTCACGTGACATTTTTGAAGCCCAGCCTTGAAAAATGAAACAGGGGCATGCTGGGAAGTGAGCCCCACCACGTGATAGCCAAGCGGCGAGTTTTGCGCCTAACGTCTCTGCGGCCGTTACCACATGTATTTTCTTCCATGGCGGCGTCCACGACTGCGTCGTATCTTTTTTCCGTTCCTCCGTGGAGGCATCATGGGACGCAACGTGCGTCGTGTTGGCTCCTGCAGTTTGCATTATTTCGCGAGTGCGTCCGTGGCACATTGGGCGCTCTTTCTCCTGTGGTCGTCTCTATTTGCCACATCGTTCTCGTGCGAATCATCAAGCAGCCGTGCACATACCATGAGGTGCTGTGTGTTGAGGTGCAAGAGCGTCGCGCGTGTTCTACCGAAGAAATTGACGTTTTACAGATGGGTGCGAGGCACAAGGACTAAATAAACATCACTAAAAAGCGTGTCTTTCTTTGAAATACGCACATTTTGAAATGTGGTTGCACAATTTTGTGCGTACCTGTAGTGATGCAGAACTATCGATGGTACTATCGATACTATCGATAGCTGAGCCACTATCGAACTACCGATGGTACTAGAAACTATCGATAGCGCTATCGATAGTAAGTTTGAAAGTACAGTGGTCAACACACATGTCTAGAACGATGGAGTGTCGCACTCGGAACAGCACGAGCGACATCTGCAGTTCGAAACGGGCCAACTTCTGAGCATGCGCGGCGCCAATGATGAGCCCACCTTGCAGTTTCCATCCTTGATTATCGCTGCGGCCGGGATAATTGCTTTCACCATCAGAAGCGCTGTCAACTGTGTGCGCCAAAAAGAAAGAAAAAAAAAAAACGCAGCTGCCCGGATTGGCTCCCATTGTACTGTGAACTTATTCTCGATTCGTGGTATCGTATAATACCGAGAACGGTGGACTTCGTTTTTTTCTTCTTTTAGCCGTTCAGAGTCCTTTCGACGGCCAAAGCAGTTGTTGCATTCGCAGTGATAAACAAGGATCAAAAATGCAACGCACGCGCGCCGTTGGCGCCGCGCATGCTCAGGTGTGGCGTATCTACGACTGCAAATGTAACCCGTGCAGTTCCGAGCACGACGCTCTTTCGTTCTATACTCTGTTTCAGAAGTTCCCTTCAGCACTGTGGAGGCTACAGGGCCCATTAGCCAATAGGAAGGGTGATTAGCCCCTCCACATGTATTCATCCGCGCCGCGTCGTCTGCTAGCATCCCCCCTGCCGTCTGCGCGCACACGTTCAGCGAGCAGACGGCAGCGCCGAAAAAAATAGAACATGGCTGCACGCATCGAGGCTGCTGCTCTCCGCCTCGAGTTTATCACTTCGTCGTCGTGCGTTCTGTGACCCGTAAGTTCCAAACAGATGCTTGTATTTGCTTTAGATTTATGTCTTGGAGCTTCGGCAGCAATGTATTCGTGACAACATTGCTCTATTTCTATGAACCGCTATCAAATTATCGGTCCGTTAGGCTTAGCAGGCGTGGTTAGAGCAATATCTTATCTCGCCAATAACGACAGAGCGTACCTGGTGCTTTGTCCTGATCGTGAGATGACGCAAAGCGATAGCTCATTACACCATTCATTTGTTGCTGTGAGCGCTTTGGGCGAGCGTCGAGGGCAAGTTCAGATCGAAGAGGGTGGTCGCGTCGGCATGGGCGCTGCCATGTTGATTTTTAACCACAGTTACCGACGGTTACTGATACAACAATTAAAGAAATACGACGTAAATGCGATGAAGAATAAACAAATTACTTATTGATGTGCAGAAGCAGATGCTAAAGAAGGGCAAATGTCTCAACCTTGCCAACTGCAAGGCAATTATATCTGGATCTATGTTTTCCTGCGCAAGCGTCTGGCTTGTTTACACCCCGTAGCTTTGGCAGTGCTGAACGGTAGTGGTGAAACAGAGTATAGACATGAGATTTCACCACTGAACAATCGATAGTATAAAATCGACCACGCGAACTCATTGCAGCATAAACTTTATTCTGCGAAAGTGTGGTGGTAGTATATGGCGGAGCAGGAGAAGCAGGCAGAAGGGCAAGAAAGTTGACATGCTTGCGTTCCTTCAGCAGAATGATTGGCTGACATTATTAAACTGAACTGTTCAGCTTTAGCAGAAAGGATGTCGTCACATGTGGCGGAACTGCGTGGCTTCAAACTTATATTGCATTTGGTGATTTCAAAATAATAATATCAAAAGCTAAGTTTTTAATTGTAAGGTGTAACTGGTTACTTTTGAATCTGAATTTATTTATGGACATATTCTGGCATTTCGATTGCGGGAATAATTTATTTCGTTCGCCAGAAGAGTGCTCATAAATTAAGCGAACTGAGTACTGCCGCTAGTAGGCCATCGCAAATCGTTTGGCAATATCGCCGTCCAACAACACCATAATTATTCACAACACTATTGATTATACTATCGGCCGCAATACTCCTGATGGTACTATTCATTGCACTCTCGATAATATCGATTGTTTACCGATACTCCGACTATCGATAGTTAAAAAAAAACTGTCGATATTTTCTGTTATTGGTTTCGTGTATGGGTGCCCCGTTGTGGATGCAGAACTATCGGTAAATGAACTATCGATAGTAATAATAATAATATCTGGGGTTTAACGTCCCAAAACCACGATCTGATTAGGAGAGACGCCGTAGTGGAGGGCTCTGGAAATTTAGACCACCTGGGGTTCTTTAACGTGCACCTAAAGATAAGTACACGGGCCTCCAGCAATTTCGCCTGCATCGAAAATGCAGCCGCCGCGGCCGGGATTCGCTCCCGCGACCTTCGGGTCAGCAGTCGAGCGCCATAACCACTAGACCACCGTGGCGGGCACTATCGATAGTCGCTAGTGCTGTCCCGAGTGCGACACTCCATCGTTCTAGACATGTGTGTTGACCACTGTTCTTTCAAACTTACTATCGATGGCGCTATCGATAGTTCCTTGTACCATCGATAGTTCGATAGTGGCTCAGCTATCGATAGTACCATCGATAGTTCTGCATCCCTACGTGCCAACGCAATACCTGTCATACATCTGTTAAATATCCCGTCAGAATCGGAGGCTTCTAGTCCAAACCAGGTGGCTGAATTTTCTTAAAAAGTTGTATATCTCTCGCAAATATAAGTGTTCGGCGCATTTATGAAGGAAACGAGCAAGTTTCACACCACTGAGAGAAAAAGAGCTATTCGTTAAGCGCGTAAAGCCCATGCGCGCGCGTGAAGTGTTTTATGCCCCCCTTATAAAAATGAGGACACGAAAGTCACCTCAAATCGGCAGGATCAACAAGTACGACGTGCAGCGTCTTGAGAACGACCGACCGAAATGAATGCACAATGGCCTCCACGCACCAAGCTCAGCGCGACAGACGGCCGACGCTTCTCAACGTGCTTCTAACCCAGTGTCAACAAAACCCACCGAGAACCAAACAAGGCTCACAGGGCTCAATTCCCAGCAGGCAACGCGCTGAAGAAAAAATTTACACCATCTTCCCAAAGGGAACCCTGATGGGATGCGAAGCAGCACCGTTGCGCACGGGTGGCGTCACGGCTTGAACGGCGCTAACGCGGGTGCTGCGGTGAGCGCTGGAAGATTCGTTTGAAGCGATGGCTGGCGTAGGTCTCGTCGTTTCTTCAGAGTGGACACGGGCGCTGGACCGGAGCTGGCGCGCGTTTCGCCTTGACTACCACGGCCTTGTGATCGGTGAAGTGCACGCTGAGAGGTTCCTGCAGACATTCGACGTCGAAGTTGGCAAAGACCAGATCGATGCGCGTTCCCCTTATCGTGGTGGGTAGTTTCCGTTCCGCCGACACGCACTTCAGCGAGTGCACGTCACGCATGTAATCGACGAGCCATTCTCCTCCTCCTCCGCTGACGTCAACGTTGAATTCTCCCGCGACTATAAGAGGCGCGCGTCGACACGCCTCGCCGCAATCAGTCAGCGTCTCCTCGAGACAGCGCTCGAGGCGAGCGCGCGGCAGGCGAGGGAGAGAGTGACGTCCCGCTCCCCTCGCAGTGCGCGCTGCTGCGGCGTGACCTACTTGGCACCGCTCCAACACCTGCGGCGAGGGGAGCGCGTTGCGGCGCGTTCGTACGCACGCACGGAGGGAGGGACAGCGTTACACAGCCTAGTCAAAGAGATGCTACGCATCTAAAAGAGGGAAAGGAGAAACGAGGATGGAACGGCTTCGGAGGAGGTTGGCTTGTGGACGCAAGGCGCACTGCCTCCTCAGCTTTTTTGTTCCCTCCATGTGGCAAGCGCTCAAGCGCGTCGGCTTTTATACATGTATCATCCAAGGTTCTAGCGTTATCGCTAGCGGCCGCGTAAGTTCCAGAACTAACTCTAATGTTAAGCATGGGCACGTAATCTCATCGGAAGGTTCCAAGATTATCTAGATAGTTCAGTCATTCGAGTGCACTTTGCGGAAGGCAGAACTTACATTGTAATGTGGCAGTAACATGAAAATAGAAAGAAAGGAGCACGTGTGGCAATATACATAAGCGTGCGCAAGGTTCCCCCTTTAAGGGGGGGGGGGGGGGCGAAGGTTCGTTGCAGCGCCCCCCTCCCCTATGAAGTCAATGTATAGGACCGACTTTGCGCCCCCCCCTCTTAGGTAAATTGGGGGGGGGGGGGGCGCCCCCTATGCCCCCCTCGTGCGCACGCCTATGGCAATATAGCTTAGATATCATTTGTTCCTAAAGAATGATGGAACTTCTACTTGCCACCAATTCAGGTTTAGGTTGTTTTTATTACTGCTCTCTCTTCACTCCGTTGATGAACGGCCACTGCTGGGGACCAGTCGTTCCTGCGATAGCATCGCTTCAGGTGTTTGACGCTTCAGGTGATCCATAGGACGCTGCTAAAAACAAAACAACAACAACAACAACAAAAGCGAAATGCATCGAATGCATATTGCCTCTTTCTGCATCCTGTGGGTCAATCTTCAAACTCGCCGTAATGCCACCATCTCTGTATGTCGTGTTCCGACGAGTGCTCCTCGCATAGTCAGGAGTCATGAGCTCACGATCTTTTCAACTTTGCGAGTAATGACCTCTTCCTTGCAGGATGCGTAGTCACTGTTACAGACCCGCTCGACACATTTGATCCAAATCATGCAGAAGCACAGATGGAAATCCTGGCAGGCGTGAAAAGCGCGCGCAGAAAGAGAGAAGCCAGCGCCACCTGCGCCAACGAAGATGCCCGCGAGAGCACTATAGACCTTATGCAAAATTGCTGCCATCTGTCGGAGGTTTGGCGAAGCTACCCATTCGGCGCCATGTTGGAGGCTTGTGTCCGAATCGTATTGCTGTCGCTGCTATAGCTTCTTGCTTGTATCTGCTTTGATAGTGTGCAATCGGGGCACAAAAACGTCAGATTTGTGTGTAAGGGCCTGTACACGTTACCGGCATTTCCTAGTTATACGTTGACAGTGATTACGTGTTAAGAACTGCGTCACAATGAAAAGAAAGTACAGGTTTGTCACCGAGTCACATGCAAGCCCGTCGTCGTTGAGAATGAAGCCACGCACTAGGTTATAATATTTGTCTCTGTTTTAAGTCTAGCGAATAAAGAGTTGGTAGCTATATGATTATCATGAGTAGTGTAGGATGGTTAGTAGGAGGCTCTAGCGCGCGACACGGCGAGGCACAGCGATGACGGTAAAAAAGTGCTGCTGATCCATTTCAAAGCGTATTAAGGCGAAAGCCTTTAATGTCTCATGCTCACGTCCGTCCGGTGTCCGTCCGTCCGGTGTCCGTCCGTCCGGCGTCCGTCCGGATGTCCGTCCGTCCGTCCGGATGTCCGTCCGGATGTCCGTCCGTCCGTCCGGATGTCCGTCCGTCCGTCCGTTTGGATGTCCGTCCGTCCGGATGTCCGTCTGTCCGTCCGTCCGGATGTCCGTCTGTCCGTCCGTCCGGATGTCCGTCCGTCCGTCGGATGTCCGTCTGTCCGTCCGTCCGTCCGGATGTCCGTCTGTCCGTCCGTCCGGATGTCCGTCCGTCCGGATGTCCGTCCGTCCGTCCGTCCGGATGTCCGTCTGTCCGTCCGGATGTCCGTCCGTCCGTGCGTCCGGATGTCCGTCTGTCCGTCCGTCCACCCGGATGTCCGTCCGTCCGTCCGGATGTCCGTCTGTCCGTCCGTCTGTCCGTCCATCCATCCGTCTGTCCGTCCGTCTGGATGTCCGTCTGTCCGTCCGTCCGTCTGTCCGTCCGTCGGTCTTTCCGTCCGTCGGTCTTTCCGTCAGTGGAATGGCCACACGCTTTCGCCGAACACACTTTGGAATGTACAAAGTGTCCTTCAATATTTTTTCTGAAGGGAAAGTCTACGTCGACCTTATGTATTGGGCATCTAATATTAAGTGACTTTGTCCTCTTTTTTATATTTTTGAAACAAAAATATTTCACTGCTGTAGTCACTGACGTATGTTATGTATATAATTATCGCACGATTAAAATGTAAAAACTTTTCGCCTCCCACGCACGTGAAAAGTCAACATGAAAAGTGTTAGTTGCTTCAAGAAGTAGGCGCTGATTAGTTGGTATTTTATTGAATATCCTTCCAACATGTGCTCATAAATAACACCGATACGCCAAGAATATTCGCGTTCCCATCGCCGCTTTTGGGGACTACTGATGCCTTACTATTCCACCCCGTTCTAGCAAGACAGTTTTGCGACGCCGACTGAACGCTTGCGAAACTACCTCAGCGCGTAACCAGTGGTAGCGCACCCACGGTCGAATGTAACACGCATCTTCCGGAACAGCCGTTTTTAAAAGTTTCATACGAAAAGTGCCACACACAAGCGTCTGTTAACATTTCATAACTCACAGGGGTGGATGCGGGATTTTTCCCGAGGGAGGATCAGCTTTTGTGAGAACCTGATATGTGGTGTTCTTGTGATTAAAAAAAAAAAGCAAAGGGGTACGGTCAGGTCATCCGGGCCGCTCCTCTGTAGGTATTGGCAGTGATGGCACATGAAATGCTTAAAAAATACGCATAGTAAGACAATACGCGCGCGAAGCATACCCCCAAGGGCTGCCTTGTTAAACTCCCCAATCGAAAACAAACTACGAACACGCCCCAGCCAATGGCGTGGCCAGTGGTGGCATACCGGGCCCGTGCCCCCCCTCCCCCCCCACCCCCCCCCCCGAAATTTTTTTTTCGGCCATGGAATACCGAGCACAAAATGACACTCGACCAGACTTACCTGCCCGGACCCCACGTCGAATCAACTGCGTGACCCCCCCCTGCCTAAACAAATTTCTGCCTACGCCACTGGCTCCAGCACAATCGGTCCGTTCGCTGAGAATCGATTACACTCACGAGTAGCTGTGCACCATTAAACGTTATCGCAATGCAATAAACCTAGTAATGGTGTCAGCAGCGCTGGCATACCCGAGTAGCCGCGATCGATGCAGCTTTGAAGCGCGTACACGAAGCCGGTTTGTCTGCCTGCAAGCACGCGGCGCGAAAACTGTCTCGTTCCGGCACGGCACGAAAGAGTGTTCTCCGAAAAGTGCCAATGCTGTCGCATACCGCATCTATTAAGCACGGCGAACGTAAACACGGCATCAGTCGTCAGCAGCAGCCGGAGCAACGGAACGATCTGCCGGCTTCTTTTCGGCTGCGAATAAATCTAATAACATGGAGGTTAGTTTCCTGCAAACCTTTTTTCAGCGTCTCAATTTCTGAGCAACACGGCACACGAAAATATCTCGAAATTGCCGCTCCTATAAGCCACCACACGTCGACACGTACGCTGAGGTGTGCACATGCGGAGAGCGCCTATAGCCTTCAACATGGCGGAAATGCGTACGGCGGCCGCTAGATGGCAGCAGATTTTGCATAAGGTCTATAGAGAGACAGGAAGTCTGGTCATCGCGAGAGCTTGCCCTCTTAAGGTCACCTGTGCACGCATGCGCGCAGCATGCGAGCGAAGGACCCGTGGATGCGGCAGACGCCTTTTGTTCAGGGTCCACTACTAATAGCTCGTTTCAAGCGCTGTACGGCCTATAATTAGGGCAGTATCTATTAATAACTGCAGCTAAAATGTCTGTCTCCTTTAGTTATTGATGCTACAGACGGAAATACGGGAACATTTACAATGCATGGGATTGTATCCCATGCATTGATGTGTATCCCATGCGATTTTGATGTGTTGCGTCCAAAGCGGAACACCTAAATGATGGCAACACGACGAAAGCATCATCTGTCGTGCGGCGGCGAAAACCACATTTCCTCCGCGACACTATTCCGCCGCCCTCACATGTTGCGACGGCCTAGCGGATCCTCCTACTCAAGTACATCTTTTCCGTACCTGTTATTTTTCCGGTGAGTAGTGATTTGCCACTTATTGCCGCGCGTGCTTATATCATTATTGTAATGTGATCGAGCTTGCCCCCCAAAAAACAGCCAGCGCTCGGCGCAGGCCGTGCCACAATGTCTGGGGAATTTCTCGATTTTTTTAGACTATTCTGATAAGACTTCGTGCACGGCACGAGTAGTCGAGCTTATTGTCGAGCTAACGCGAGAACCAGCGACAACTCCGGAGTTTTTCATTATTCACGTATAAAAGACGGCGCGTTCCGCCGACGGTAAGATTACCAACGGCCGCCGACTGTGCTCACCGTTATCACTGAACAGCGCATTGCCTGTTACAAGAGTGTTCGTTTTCGAGGCACAAAATCGTCCAGTGAAGAGTCACATATTTTTCAGTCTCGCTGCAGCCTTCTTCACCGTCTATCCTATGTGACGATACACGTTAACACTCTTTTGAATAGTCGGGCTCTTACTACACTCGGAAACGAGTATAATGATGTCCGAAAAAAAGTTAACCTGTATGTTAGAATAGCATTAGGCATGTGGCAAGACAGGACTCACTAAAGAGAGTAAGATACGATATTTCTTTATCGTTAGAGTGTGCAGTTACGCTGAAAATAAAGAAGAACCACGTAAGAAGCATGAAATAGAAATGTATTTCCAGAGTCGCTCTGGTGTCCGTAACCAGAAGTCTGCAAGGCACGGGCGCACTCTCGCTTCTTCTCTCGTCGGCGTTCCTTGAAGCGCGTTGCTCCTGTGGCGTTCACACAATGCGCGGTCGACCCATGCTTCTCACACACGACCGTGCCAGAAGAGAGAGAGAGAAACAACTTTATTTACGTGAAAAAAACATGGCTGATCCCTCTGTCAAAGGAATCGGTATAACACGAAAGTGAAACGAGTATTCACATAAGTAATTGAGCGTTTATTGTGCATTGTTTCGCCACAAGGGAGAAGGAAAGAATGCTGCAGCAACAAATTGTAATGTGACGTGAAGAACGGCAAGCAGCTCGAAACATGCAGCGCGCACCTCAAGCATAAAGGACGCACGAAATGAGCATACACAAGACGAGCACGGACTAACTGTCACAGCTCGACATTTAAAGCGCGCTGCTCTAACACAAAGAGGCACGAAACGAACGCACAAGCACACACAGGACGAGCGCAAACAACTGCCACAATTATTACTTCGTGTGTAATGGTGCATTCAGACGACGGACCGAATCCGGATGTGGAGTCGCGGACGGCGCGTCACGTGAACTCACATCAGCCGATTCTTGTCCTCCGCGCCTTGTCCTCGTGGCTCGCGGACGGATGAGCCCAACTTGTTTTTCACATCGGGATTCTGGCGGCGGAACGCCGCAGCTTTAGCGGGCAAACAAGCTGGCAACCAATACACTTTTCTTCTGCTCGAGCCGTACGGCTGTCCTTGCAGGTGGTTTCAGCTCTGCTGGCGCTTAGTTCAGGTTATTTCCGGGGCCGTATTCTAAGACGATCACCTTTGAGATATCCATCACTTTTAATGCGCGCTGATTGACGGGTTGAAAGGTAACTTGTCGCTCTAATCATCGCACACGCAGGATTCTGAGGCAGGCAAAGCGGCGGTGTCGCCGATGGCGGCAGTCTCAGAACACGGCCAGTGTTTGAGCACTGGCCGTGTACGGTAAAGATACGAGCCAAGATTATATATAAAGATTATACGGTAAAGATACGAGCCAAGAGAAGGAAACAATGTGCAGCATTGCAATGTGCACTGTCGGTACCTGTTATCCGCAAAAGAACAAAAACTGCCGATATCGGCGATCACTGTATTCTCCCTTCGTACGCGGTGCACCATGCGCGAACGCAGCGAGGTCAGTCTTCAGCAGCTCTAGTAAAGCAGCTTTTTCTTCCAATCCAGCCATTCCGCCAACAACACCGTTTTCACCGAAACAAATCACAGCCCTCCACAATGCTCGATGCTTGTCAAAGCACTCTAAAAGCACGGCGCGCTTCGCGTTCTGTAGGCCGCCATGTTGAATACTCTCAAACCGGTCTGCTGGCAGCGGCTGCAGGTCAGCTGAGAGGCTGCGGTCGAGAGTAATCCGGCTGTTTTCTCCTGGGGCACCGTCCGTCGTGTGGATGCGCCTGCAGGCGGATCATCCGCGGATTAGCCGTCCGCGTCCGCGACAAATCCGGATTCCGTCCGTCGTCTGAATGCACCATAAGCGGCGCGCTCCATTCGTAAACGCGGCCGCTGCGGCGAACGAAGCGACCTTCGTGCACTCTTTAACCCACTGTAACTTCAAAGCAAACTTGCGGTGGAAACACAAGGCGTGCGAAGCGCCGAATGCCCCGATCAGGAGATAAGCGCGCGCGCGCACCAGCGACCACCTCCCGTGGAGGCGCACGCTCATCCCAGCGAGAGGCGCGACGACCTTTAGAGCGCGCGCTCCGTGACACCTTCGCGCCATCTCGCTAGTGATGACGAAAACGCGCTGAAGTCGAGGAGCTCTGAGGACCGCCAACGGTATATGGTGTGTATAAATAGCTTGCCGTTAGCAAGCTGAGGAATGTACGCTCCCGTAGCCGAGTGGTTTAACGCCGCGCGCTGCTGAGCTAGAGGTCGTAGGTTCGACGCCCGGCGACGGAACTTTTCCTTATAATTTTTCTTTGATCTCATTATGTTAGCTTATATTTTACAACGTCATATCCGTGACGGAAATACGTCAGAGGAGCCGTGGTGGACCCCGGCATAAAACACTTTCGTGTTAAAAGATTTTCACAGAGGGATGGCGGTTAGGCCGTGCCTGGCCGCCACCTCCTCGGCACGTTGTATGGCCCGGAGCTGTACCTCGAGGCTCGGATTGCGGAGTACACTTTCCCACGCCTCAGGCGAGGGAGTGGTCAGGAGATCAGGCGGGGGAGGATCCTCGCTGCAGTCCCATAATATGTGAGAGAGGGAGGCGATTGAGCCACACTGCGAGCAATGCGGACGGAAAAGATCGGGGTAAATGTGCGTGTATATCTGTGGGCACGGAAAGGAGTTCGTTTGGAGGCGACGCCACGCGATCTCTTGTGGTTTCGTGAGTTTGGGGTGCGGCGGTGGTTTGGTTCGTCGCGCGAGGCGATAGTGCTGGGCTATATCGGGATAGGAGGTCAGGGGCTCACCGAGGTCCTCGGGGTCCGTGGCGCGGCCCATCACTCGGTTGACGAATTCTCGAGCTTGCCGGTGGGCGGCCTCGTTACCCGGGTTTCCCGCATGCGCCGGGACCCAGACGAGAGATATGGGTATTTGATCCTCGTCTTCACGGTGGGCGAGGAACCTAAGGAGCCGTAGGGTACCGGGAGCAACGGTACCGCGAGCGAAATGGGAGATGGCAATGTAGAGCCGATGCTCGACTGACGCGGTGAGACACGTGCGAAAGCGTACGGTTCAACTTGAATTCTCAGCACTGCCTCCGTGATCGGCCCACCGTTAACCGATCGACGATATATTGTCACGTGGTCGTGACGTCGACGAAGGCAGAAGTCAGTAGGTCCAAAATGAAACTGTTTATTAGGCCGAACTTGTGGCCGGCAAACAGAAAGTCAGATTACAGCAATACACACTGCACTGATAGCGGCGAACAGAGCGTCGGCCGTCGATCAACTCAACTTCGTTGGAACGCGCCGGCTTTTATAAATCACGCGTCGAACATTCTAGCCTTATCACTAGTCGTCGCGCAAGCTCTGGAATAATCTTGAGTGTTAGCGTCTTGCGTGCAATCTTAACAAAACGATCTACTACAACCCAGAAGCTTCTGGAACACTAAGGCGCGGTCTGCGCCGAGTACTGCTGATAGTCTTAGTGGGCGGAAACCGAATACAGTAAAAGAAACGCGCGTGGCAATATGTTGACAACATCGGGTAGTGAATGTCCTCACGTGACGTCATCGTGTGACGCAATGATGTCATCGTGTTGTCACAAACTTAGGTGGGCTGTTACGTCAATATGGCGTCATTACTGGACGACATCGCTCGCTCGGAGGTGGTCACGACGTTTTTCCAGTTCGAGGACGAATGCGCACGGAAGGCGGAAGGTGTGCCACTTACAGCTTTGCTGCAATACAACCGGATGACGAGGCCGGTGGAATTTTCGAAGAATTGAATTTAAATTTGAATTAGAATATTATTTCCAAAAAGATACCACAATCTCTAAGTACGTGAGAAGCATCTGGATCCTTAGCAAGAAGCTAGTCAGGATCCATGCATAAAAATTTTGCAGAGATAGCAATAGCGACATGCCTATTTTAACAGTTTTCTATTAATTTTTCTTGCGGGTAGATGACAGCTGCCTGCAAGAAATGTCTGCAAAATATGAAAGATTTGGAATGTGCAAATATGTAATATGCCAAAAGACCTGCGAAGTATGTCGTGTATGTTATTCCGTTGATTTGTCACTTTGCTGCCAATAGTATTGAAAGTTGGGGTAGTTGGTACGGCAGCGCGTTTAGGTACAGCGCGAAAACGACGAAGACGTGTTCCTTCTGTTCTACTCCGTCTTCGCCGTTTTCGCGCGTTACCTAAACATACTTTGCTGCCGTCCTTTAACTGAACCTTGTTTTCTTTCTTTGCATATCGGACAGATTATTTCAGATTTGATGAATGACAGGAAGGATCCTGTGCTGAGACCCAGTTACACCATACTACACTTTCCGCTGCACGCCGAACAAGACGTCTCACATGTTGCTGCAGCATTAAGGTAAGAGTGGGGTTGCTGACATAGGCGAAGGCGCTAAAGGTTCCAGCTTTCACACATACATAGCAGTTTATGGCACATAGCCGAAGTATTTCGGCCGATCAATTCTGCCGCTAGAGGCTGTGCACCATGGCATACAGATGACTTTACTTTTTTAGGTGTGGTCGGGTTACCTTAGAATGCGTAGTTAGAATGCAAGATACACTGCAGTAAGAAAGAAGACGCATATTTTTTTCTTTTTTTGTGGGGTTGGAAAAGTGGAAACGAAAAATGTAAACTAGATAGCATAGAAACCACGCCAAATAGCAAAATATTGTCACGTGGTCGTGACGTTGACGAAGGCAGCAGTCGGTATGACGAAGATGAAACTGTTTATTGGGCCGAACTTGTGGCCGGTAAACGGAAAGTCAGATTACAGCAATACACACTGAGCTTCTTCGATTTACGAAGTCTCGGACCAGCCGCTGGCGGCCCGCGGACGCCTCGGCTCATAGGTAGCTACGTCACATGTCGCCATTGTCACGTGATTCACAAGTCCCGAGCGGCCTCGGGCCGTCTGCACGCTATGTGCGCGCTTCACGCTGGCCGCGTCCGCTATGGCGTCTGCTACGCCGTCTGCTCCGTCCATAGCTGCGAGACCCGCCACAACGCCGACTCACTACTGACCTCAGGAGCCGTACAAATGGTGAATTATACCTATTTCCCTTGTGACACAACTTACTGTAAGTGAACTACTCGAGCGCGCGCGCATCGAAGACGTACGTGGGCGTTCCACCGCTATTTCTCCTGGCGAGCATCGCGCGTGTTTGCCCGATCTTCGGGAGTACGCGCATGCTCGACGCTGCTCAGAACGCCGACGACTAGAACTGGGTGCGCAAACAATGCGAAATCCGGAAACGTACCAGAAGCGGACAGAAAAGCAAAGAGAGAGCAAGAGCGGGTCGAAAATTTCCAGTGTCTAACTTAAAATGGCCGCACGCGTGACGCACCGCCATGCGCACCGCGCCGTCGTCTGCCAGCTGCCAGAAAGAAATTGTTCGGACAGTCCCGGGCCGTCCGCAGGCCGCCAGGCACGCGAAAAACGAACATGCATCCGAGCGGTCCCGGACCAGTGGGCGGAGCTTCCGGTTGGTCCCCGAGAAAAACGAATGCGGCGCCGGCGTCCGGGACCGTCCGGAGCCGTCCGGGACGTGTAAATCGAAGAAGCTCACTGACACTACTAGCGGCGAACAGAGCGTCGGCCGTCGATCGACTGACAAGCGGGGAAGCGTGTCGGCATTTATACGTGCGTCATTGAATATTCCAGTCTTATCACTGGTTGTCGCGTAAGCTCTGGAATAAGCTCGAGTGTTCGCGTCTTGCGCGCAATCTTAACAAAACGATCTACAGTAATCGCGAAGCTTCTAGAACAATGAGGCGCGGTTTGCGCTGAGCATTGCTGACAGTCTTTGAGGGCGAAGAACCGAATAGAGCAAAGTGAAAATAAGAAACGCGCGTGGCAATGCCCCCCCTCTGAAAAAGCATCGTCGCGATGCTTAAAACAGATCACGGGGGGAAAAATGCATGCAACAATAAATCACAACAACAAAGAAAGAAAGTACAACAATAAAGCAATAAGTGAAGTCCTCAGGTCCGCTAACGCGCGTAATATGGCTTCAGGCGCACGACATGGACGACTTCAGGTCGCGCACGACGCCGTGGAGAGTTAGTAATACCGTCCGAGACGACCTCGTAGTCCAGAACACCGAGACGTCGAAGCACCTTGTATGGCCCGAAGTATCGCCGAAGAAGTTTTTCACTGAGTCCACGTCGGCGTATCGGCGTCCACACCCAAACGCGGTCGCCGGGCCGGTATTCCGCAAAGCATCGTCGAAGATTGTAACGGCGGCGGTCGGTCGTCTGCTGATTCTTGATGCGCAGGCGGGCGAGTTGTCGGGCTTCTTCAGCGCGCTGAAGGTAGACGGTGACGTCGAGGTTTTCTTCGTCAGCGACGTTGGGAAGCATGGCGTCGAGCGTCGTTGCCGGGTTCCTTCCGTAGACCAACTTGTACGGCGTCATCTGCGTGGTTTCTTGTACGGCCGTGTTGTATGCGAAGGTCACGTACGGAAGGATGGCGTCCCACGTCTTGTGTTCGACGTCGACGTACATGGCCAGCATGTCGGCGATGGTCTTATTTAGGCGCTCGGTCAGGCCATTGGTCTGTGGGTGGTACGCGGTGGTCCGGCGGTGGCTTGTGTGACTGTATCCCAAAATCACCTGAGTTAGGTCAGCTGTAAACGCCGTACCTCTGTCGGTTATGTGAACCTCTGGGGTGTCCGTGTCGAAGGACGATGTTCTCAACGAAGAACTTGGCTACCTCGGCGGCACTGCCTTTGGGCAGGGCTTTTGTTTCGGCGTAGCGGGTGAGGTAGTCGGTGGCTACGACGATCCATTTGTTTCCGCAAGTCGACGTTGGGAACGGCCCCAGGAGGTCCATCCCGATCTGCTGGAACGGTCGCCGAGGAGGCTCAATCGGCTGAAGGAAGCCTGCTGGTCTTGTGGGCGGTGTCTTCCGTCGCTGACAGTCTCGGCACGTCCTTACGTAGCGGGCGACGTCGGCGGCAAGGCGCGGCCAGTAGTACTTTTCCTGTACTCTTGCGAGCGTGCGGGAAAGTCCGAGGTGTCCAGCCGTCGGGTCGTCGTGTCATGCCTGGAGGACTTCTGGATGCACTGCTGAAAGCACTACGAGAAGGTAGTCGGCTCGAAGCGGCGAGAAATTCTTCTTTATGAGAACGCTGTTTCGCAAGAGAAACGATGAGAGTCCTCGCTTGAATGCCTTCGGAACAATGGCTGTCTTACCTTCGAGGTACTCCATAAGGTTCCCTTAGTTCCGGGTCGGCTTGCTGTCGTTCGGCAAAGTCGTGGGTACTTATGGTTCTCAAGAAGGAGTCATCCTCATGGTCGTCCTGCGGCGGCGGGTCGACGGGGGTGCGAAACAAGCAGTCGGCGTCAGAATGTTTTCGGCCGGACTTGTAAACGACGGTGATGTCGAATTCTTGAAGCCTTAGACTCCATCTTGCGAGACGACCTGAAGGGTCCTTGAAGTTAGCTAGCCAACACAAGGCGTGGTGGTCGCTCACAACTTCGAAGGGCCTGCCATAGAGGTAGGGGTGAAACTTTGACGTAGGCCCAGATGGTGGCGAGGCATTCCTTTTCTGTTGTGGAATAGTTGGCCTCTGCCTTGGATAGCGACCGGCTAGCGTAACTGATAACCCATTCCAGTTCGTCCGTCCTCTGCACAAGGACGGCGCTCAGTCCCACGCTGCTTGCGTCGGTGTGCACTTCTGTTTCGGCGTGTTCGTCGAAATGCTCAAGTAACGGAGGCGTTTGTAGGCGTCGTTTTAGTTCTTGAAATGCTTCCTCCTGCGGCGTTTCCCAATTGAACTCGACGTCAGTCCTGGTAAGGTTAGTGAGTGGCTCGGCGATGCGGGCAAAGTTTGCTGACGAACCGCCTGTAGTAGGCGCACAGGCCGAGAAATCGACGCATGGCCTTCTTGTCGGCAGGAGGCGGGAACGTAGCAATGGCGGCTGTCTTCTGAGGGTCGGGGCGTACTCCGGACTTGCTTATCACGTCGCCCAAGAACAAGAGTTCCTCGTAGGCGAAGCGGCACGATAGTCGACACAGAAACGTAGCGTCCCGTCCTTCTTCTTCACCAACACCAGGGGAGACGCCCAGGGACTCTTGGACGGCTGGATTATGTCGTCGCGTAGCATTTCGTCGACTTGCTTCTTTACGGCTTCGCGTTCTCGCGTCGAAATTCGATACGGGCTCTGACGGACTGGTCGGGCACTTTCTTCGGTTATGATACGATGTTTGGCGACTGGGGTCTGTCGAATTTTCGACGACGATGACAAGCAGTCCTTGAATTGCAGGAGCAGATTTTTGAGCTGGTCTTGTTTCTGCTTTGGGAGGCTGGGGTTGACGTTGAAATCTGTTTCGGGACCTCGATTCGTCGCAGAATATGCGGCAGTGTCGGAGAGGGCGAAAGCATTGCTGGTGTCCACGAATTTCTCGATGTAGGCGACCGTCGTACCAATGTTGAGGTGCCTATATTCGTGGCTAAAGTTTTTCAGCAGTACCTTTGCTTTGCCGTCGCGCAACTTGGCGATGCCTCTTGCGACGCAAATCTGACGGTTCATAAGCAGGTGCTGATCGCCCTCGACGACGCCTGCAAGGTTAGCGGGTATTTCGGTGCCGACGGAAATGACGACGCTGGAAAGAGGCGGAACGGTGACCTGCTTTTCTATTACATTCAAGGCATGATTCTCCGGCGTCGTGTGGGGCGGCAACGCTTTTTCTGAAGTCAGTGTTATCGACTCAGACCTCAGGTCGATGACGGTGCCGTGTTGACTTAGGAAGTCCATCCCCAGTATCATATCCCTGGAGCAATGCTGCAGAATTAGAAAGCTGACGGGATAAGTACGGTTATTGATGGTGACTTGCTGTGCAAACACCGGCCGGCGTTATTAGATGACCCCCCAGCGGTCCGTATTTCAGGGCCTTGCCAAGCAGTTTTCACTTTCTTCAACTTCGTCGCGAAAGGCCCACTGACGACGGAATAGTGGGCTTCCAGTGTCGACGAGAGCGGTGACGTTGTGCCTGTCGAATATTACGTCGAGGTCGCTGGTTCGTCGTCGTGCGTTGCGGTTGGGTCGTGGCGTCGGATCACGGCTGCGTCGGAAATGTTGTGGTGCTTCCATGCTGCGTCGTCAGGTTTTCTTCGGTCCGCGAGGTTTCGTCGGCAGGGCTTCGTCTGCTTCGCGTCGTGTTCTGTAGGTTTCGTCGCGTTGTCGTCATCGGCGGACGCGGAGGATCTTCGGCATTTCGTCGTACAGCAACCGCACCTCCATCGGTTGCTGCCGTTAGTTTCCCGGATACGGGCTAGGCGACCGGCCCCGGTTTGGGCCAGTGTACTGCCGGCGGTGCGGTGACATGTAGCGGCCGGGTGACGGCGAGCGGGAAGGTCGTCGCTCTTGCCACTGTGTTCCGGTGAGGTAGTCGTCGATGTCGCGAGGCCGTTCGCCTGGCTGCGGACGCCTCGCGACATCGAAGGCGTCCGCAGCCAGGTTGACGGCGAATCCGCGTAGCCCCATCTGTCGGTACTGGCAGCGGCGGTACGTGTGACCGGCCTCCCCGCAGTGGTAGCAGAGCGGGCGGTTGTCAGGGGCGAGCCAAACGTCCGTCTTCCTTGGCGCGTAGCGAGCGCATAGCGCTGGCCGACAGGAGCACGGTAGGGTGTCGGTGCCGGTGGCGGCGGCGGCGTCTGGCGGCCGAACTGCGGCGATGCGCTGTCTTGACGTTGTCGCGGACCGGGCATAGGACGGCCGGACTGCAGCTGCGTAGGTCATGGCCTCCGGATGAGGCCGCTGTGGTTCGGGAATTCCGAGCGATTGATGAACTTCCTCGCGGACAATGTCGGCGATCGAGTCCACTTGAGGCTGCGGCGAAGGTAACAGCTTGCGCAGCTTCTCCCGCACGATTGCTCGGATGGTCTCGCGCAGGTCGTTGGTGCTGAGGGCATGAGCTTCGGCGTAGTTGGTTGTTGAAGAGTGGCGGTTATACTGCCTTGTCCGCATCTCAAGTGCCTTTTCGATTGTCGTGGCCTCGGTAAAGAATTCGTCGACAGTCTTGGGTGGGTTGCGTACAAGTCCCGCAAACAGCTTTTGCTTGACACCTCGCATCAGGAACCGGAGCTTCTTCTCCTCATCCATGGCGGGGTCGGCGTGCCGGAACAGTCGATTCATCGCCTCCGTGTAGATGGCGATGCTTTCATTGGGCAGCTGCACACGGGTCTCCAGCGTAGCTGCGGCCCGTTCCTTGCGGACCACGCTGGTGAACGTGCTTAGGAACGTCGTCCGAAAGAGATCCCATGTTTGTAACATGGATTCTCGGTTCTCGAACTACGTCCTCGCGGCGTCTTCTACGTAGAAGTAGGCGCGGCGCAGCTTTTCGTCGGAGTCCCAGTTGTTGAAAGCCGCGACTCGTTCATACGTCTCTAGCCAGGTCTCGGGGTCCTCACTTGGCGATCCATGGAAAGTCAGGTGGCTCTCTCGGTGGCTGGATCACTATCGTTGCAGGGGACGCAGCGGCCGTCATCGTGCCTGTCGTCTTCGTCGCCGTGTCTTTGGGCTTGTCCGGTAGGAGTCCGTGCTGCGGGGGCAGTCCTTTCAGTCTGTGGCTGGCTCGTCTGTCCGTGGTAGGGTAGGTGTCTTCGTCACGATTTGGACTGGGTTCACGGCTTGACGGGGGGCGTCCGGTACATGAAAGAAGGCGCACCTCCACCAGATGTCACGTGGTCGTGACGTTGACGAAGGCAGCAGTCGGTATGTCGATGAAACTGTTTATTGGGCCGAACTTGTGGCCGGTAAACGGAAAGTCAGATTGCAGCAATACACACTGATACTACTAGCGGCGAACAGAGCGTCGGCCGTCGATCGACTGACAAGCGGGGAAGCGTGTCGGCATTTATACGTGCGTCATGGAATATTCCAGTCTTATCCCTGGTTGTCGCGTAAGCTCTGGAATAAGCTCGAGTGTTCGCGTCTTGCGCGCAATTTTAACAAAACGATCTACAGTAATCGCGAAGCTTCCAGAACAATGAGGCACGGTTTGCGCCGAGCATTGCTGACAGTCTTTGAGGGCGAAGAACCGAATAAAGCAAAGTGAAAATAAGAAACGCGCGTGGCAATATCATTTACTCCACCGTAAAACCTGAATATTAAGTTATGAATTGATCCAGTCTTCTTTAGAGGAATATTTTATTGAGGTATGCCAAAGGCTCGTGGCTTGTGGATATTTCTTCGAGTGAATAATAAAAATTTTACATCCCAATACCGTGATTTAAGTATGAGGGACGCCGTAGTGGAGGGCTCAGAAATTTTCGATGACCTAGGGGTTCTTTAATGCGCACCTACATATAAGCACACACATATTTAGCATTTCGCCTCGATCGAGATGGGGCCGCCGCGTCCGGGATTCAATCCCGCGACCTTCGGGTTAGCAGCACGGCACCATAACCACTAGACTACCGTGGCGGTTATTATTGTTCCGAAAGAACTGGCTCCTTCATTTGCAAATTCGCTTTCACAGAGAGCCAGCTTGAATGAATTGACAGCGCGAAAGAAAACATGGACGAGCAGTGGAACGACAGACAAGAGAGCGCTCAGTCGAAACTAAAAAGTTACTGTACCAAAACAGGATCAGTTCTAAGAGAAGGGCACGGAAGAAAGTGCATGAACTTCCGGAGAGCACGTCGTGCTATACCCGTGAAAAACTAAGAATGCAAACTGAAAGCTTACAAAAACGCGAAACAGGCCTATATTGAACAGGAAAAAGAAACGGATCCACACGTGCTGAACGGAGAATAAGCTGAGGGATAAGGGGAGCGGAATACTTCCTGGCGAATGCATTACGAATCCAACTATCTAGATGGAGAAAGCGACAATGATATATGTCTTCCTCTTTTTCGATTACATAGAAAACCTCCCATACTTCACAGGTGCGTGCGAGTTTCGAGTTTTCAAGTTTTACTGTAAACACCATAGGCTATACTTACTAGAACAATCGAAGAACATATTCATAATTGAACTGCAGCGCACCCAGCCACAAAAAAATATCCGTGGACCCTCTGCCGTTTGTCTTTGCGTCGTGCGCTGATGTTTAATCATGACGTTTAATCGTGTTTAGGGAAGGGAGAGGCGTTTGCGCCCCCCTGCACCCCGCCCCCCTTTCCTTGTGCGCACGCCAATAGAGTTGAGGACTCATGGAAAAGCCAGGTGCCCCATAACGCCCATGGGACTCCTTAAACGGTCTGGTCTTTGCAAAGTAAGTGTAGCTTGCTAGGATTTAATCAACCATACACAGGACATACAGCAAAGGCATTCGCAAGAAGGTTCCCAAATAAGGACGACCCCATCAATGGCGATGCTCCACTGTTATGGACTCGTGCTTTATATTTCGGGCTTTCAGCTGTCTTATATTATCGCAAGAACATTTTGAACGTCTCGATGACTACAATCTTGGTTTTCTAGCCATGGACAGGATTTAAACAGTACCAGAGACGTTGTCATCAAAGCAAATTCATTTGGAGTAATATAATGTGGTAGTGCAAAGATTGAAATTTACTGACTTTGGCTCTTTTACACTGTAGCGGCTTGGCTTATTAGTGGATTTAACGCCGCAACGGCGGTATACACATTTATTTAGGGCGTTCTTACTACATTAAGGGGCTGTCTTGATATCAAGATATTCTTGAACATGAATTTCTTAACAAACCATTCTTCCTTAATTAACTTTGCGACTTGTCTCCTACCTTTTTATTTAGCTCTTGTGGCTGATGCCACGACCACGCTTTCGGCCCGTTTATTTCGTCCGTGATCTGGCACGCGTGCCCCTTCAAGGAGCCACATACACCAATCTTAGCTTCCGCCTACCTGTCCCCGATCGCAATTGCACTCTCTCTCCTGCAACAGACGCTCTAATTGCTAAGAATGCAATAGTTTCTTATAAACTCGGCAATGTCACTGACAAGTGCACACCATTCTCATGGTCGTTTTCAGGGCTCTGTCTCACTTCATTGCGTTGGCATGTTGCTAACCACTATATAACTGTCGTGGACGAATTCGAGATTCTCGTCCGGGATGCACTCATATTTCGTCACCACCCCAACAGTTATTTTGCACAAATTCATGTATGAATGAAATGTAAATGAACTTCCTTGCAAAGTTGAAATGAAATTAGTTCCTTGGATTACCACATGACGGCAATAATCACCACTCATATATATCTCTCTCAAGCTGTCAACCTTGGCAGCATTTTTTACTTAGGTGACGATTCCCAAATGAAAAGATCCGTTGTCCAGTACGCCGGCACTGACGATGTGGGCCTGATCCGCAGCCGTCAATATTGCCTTTTCCACGCCGTGTGTGTTATCTTAAGAGACCGGATTTTAACGCAAATGCCTATTTTGTTCCTTGCGCTCCTATCGCGCCCCTTTAATATACCAGCATGAATTTGAGGTAAAGAAGGGCTTTTATAGCGTTTTTATGGTGCCTATAAATGCCTATTATTGGCGTTAGTGCCTATATGCTTACAAATGCCTACAAATGCCTGTTTTCAAACTTGGCGCATATATGTACACAATTAGGCCTCAAGTTTCTCTCCCGGGTGCAGTTTGAGACCGTTATTCATGGCACCGCGCAAGATTGATGGTACGGAACTATGACGTTCAACCTAGTCCCCTAGTTCAACCAACTACCGGAAACAACCGCTAGCAGCAGTGAAGTGGGGCGGGCGGGCGAGCATTCGCCGCCGCGCTGACATGGCGTGGGCGGTTGCGAATGGAAGACCGCGGAGAGCCGTCAGCGGAGAGGAGAGTGAAGAGCAAAAAAATAGAAAGAAAAAATGTGATGTGTGCGGGCCTTTGTTTCGTTTGTAATTTACTCGCTAAGGTGTTCACTGCAGTAGCGTAGCCAAAAATGTTTTTCGGAAGGGGTGGGGGTTCAACCATACTTTATGTATCTTCTTGCGTTTGTATGTGCGCGTGTATATATACTACGATGACGATGAGTGGCAACGTAGCTTGGGCCCTTGCGCTCGGCTAGCACGAAGCAGAGAAAGAAGAACAGAACAGAATAGCCGGCCCGCAGCAGTGTCTCTGTGTCCCATTCCTTTACAGTACACATGCAAAACTCGAAAGTTTGGGGGGGGGGGGGGTTGAACCCCCGAACCCCTGCCCTCCCTGGCCAAGCCAGTTCGCTGCGAGAGGATAAACTTCCTTTACGCGATTCGACCCGGCCAATAGGACGATTCTCTCCCTTCTGGTCTCTTAGCGATCTGGCTGTCTGCTCCTGCTCTGCCCTTCTCAGTAATGCCGAAAAGGCACCCAGGAGTGTGTTGATTCGGACTCACCGTGCAGAACACGGACGAGACCACGTTCTGCGAACCACGTGGGGCAAAGCACAATTTTACGGCTATGAAGCAGGATCAGGCCCGCAGCCAGGGGAAGTGCCCTGCCCCCCCCCCCCTCCCCCGAAATATTGATGGAGGGGGTTTTACTGAAAATAAAAAGTGAAAATAGGTGTTTTTCACTAATAGTCAAGGCCTTCAGCAAGTGCCCCCCCTCTCCCCCCCCTGAAAAAAATTCCTGGCTATGAGCCTGACGAGGATACAGCTTTATTGACACCACGGAAGGGGTCACGGGAGGGAAAGGGGATGATGGGTTCAGGGAAAAGGAAGACGATGGGCCCCCCAGGCCGTTATAGGTGGCTGAAAGTCATTGCGCTACGGCGACCCTCATGGCCCTAGCATACCATTCGGAGTTCATCGTCCCGGTCGTGAGCTGTACAAAGCAGGTTCCCATCGCTCCTGACTCTCAGCCCCGCAAAGGGGGATTCGGCTTGTTTGGACAATCAGGATATACGTGATTAAAGTCGGCATGCGGACTCGAGCAGAGACGGCGACAGGTTAAAGCGTCACCCTGATCATGTTGGTAACTCATGAAGTACGAGATCAAGGTGCCCGATCGGAGTCGGCGCCAAACGATCTGCTCAGCCAGTGACGCCGATTTATGGGCTGGTGAGTAATCTTGCGGGAATTGCGGTAACGGAAAGTAATTTCATGGTAGGGGAGTAGGCATTTCCGCGCGCTGAGGAAGAATGACAGGTCCACTGCCCAGTTGACGAGTGCTCGGGCTTGCTCGTGGGTGGCTGGATTTAGTGGATGTCCATAATTCGCTGGGACCCACAAAATAGTGATTATTCGTTTAGGAGGAGAGACCAATTGTAGAATACAGTGGGCGGGTGCACGAATTTGACGCATAGCAATATTCCGAATGGCCGTTCTTGAGTCTGAGGATATATGCTCCGCTTGGGTGTGAGCAACTGCTAAAGCAATCGCAGCTTCTTCCACCTCGATTGGTTGTGCCACTCGATCGATGGAAAGTGGCGAAACAGAGTAGTTTGTGGGCATTATGTGAGACTACCACTGTGAAGGGATGATGATGGGAGTATTGTGCGGCATCTACATAAGTCACCTGGGTCGAAGATGCGTAGCGCATATGAAGGGGTCTACTCGTAGCTCTGGCTATCCCCCGGTCGCTATTATGGGTGGGATGGGTATTTTTGGGTAATGGCTGGATGTAGAGACCGTCGCCGGTGCACTCGGGGGGATGGGGGGGGGGGGGGGGGGGGTGAATTCGTGGTGGTGGTGCATTCTTGTGCCTCCGTGTTTTTTTGCGCTGAACGTCCGAAGTTATGCATCTGTACCAACACGCCCAACTCTCCGCACTTGTCTATGAAGTTCATCTTGAGGCGCTTAAGAAGCAGCCCTCCTGTTTCGGACTGAGAAAGACGGGTATAATGGCTAATGAGATGCGCTTCCACTAGTTCATCAATCGTGTTATTCACACCTAAATGGAGAAGTTCGCTCGTAGAGGTATTCATAGGAAGGCGCATAGCAGTTTTAAAGGCTCTGCGGATGACGCGATCTACCTGATCTCTCGAGAGAGTTGAAAGGTGGAGAAAAGGGAGGTGATATGTCATTTTACGGAGGCAGAAAGCTTGGACATGGTGGCGCGTGTCACGCATGCTCCTGTGGCGATTAGAAGTCCTGTTTATGGGGGGCTGATATATTCTACACCAACCTCCGTATCAATGCAAATTAGTTCTGCGGAATCCCGCAAGGTGGTGGAAGGGCTGATAAAGGGAAAATAGACAACCACCCGTTTGTAGCACGAAACCACAAGAAATCCGTGCGGATTTCTCAGAAAGAGAAGCTTGTTAGCTGCCGCAAAATTCATCTTTGTCCGGGGTTCGAACCCGGGACCAACGCCTTTCCGGGGCGGTCGCCCTATACCAATTCACCTAACCAGGAAGCTAGCAATTGGCAGCGCGACCGCCCCGGAAACTTTCTGAGAAATCCGTACGGATTTCCTTGTGGCTTCGTGCTACAAACGGGTGGTTGTCTATTTTCCCTTTATCAACCTCCGTATCGCACCAATAACTATGAAACTGAAGCCGTTATTGGAAACGTGGAGGCCTAGAACTCTGATGCTTACTGAGGGATGAGTAATTATTCAAATATATTGATAGATGATGGCACCTATGTGATATCGTAACCAACAACGTTATTGTTTTTCTATCGTAGATAGAGGTCGCGCACGTCTTCGTTTGAAATTATTTGCATATATGTGGAAATCTATTGTGCCTATATTTACGATTTTGGAAGCCTAGGACATTGTTTTACCGGCCTAGTTTTGGTGCCTAAAACAAGCTTATATAGTGCCTAATAATCCCGCCTCTAGTTATCACCAAATGCGAAGTGGACACAATGACACCAAAAGGCGTCGTCAAGCCTTATTTGAGTGTACGGTCGTCCTCTGTAATACTCTTCAAGAAGACGGCACGTCGCACTTTTGTGTGTACTACCATCGATTACTCCCCATAGGATGCCTCCACGGAGCTACACACTATGGTGCATTGACTTGCGTTATGTCTACTGGAAGACTATTGTTCATGCAAATGACAGCAAGAAGGCTGCGTTCAACACACCGCGGATTGGCTTTACGACTTCAAGTGTATAACTTTTGGGCTCTGCAACGCTCCCGCAACCTCAGGAGGAATCATGGCGTCTCTCCTTTTGGGCTGTTGCTACCGACCTGCGCAGGTAGCGGAAGCTTGGGAGAAAGATGTAGAGGCTGGATGACGGCAAACTTAAGAACGGTTTATTTAGACATTTTACATGATGATGAACTTGTGCCGAGACTGAACCTCCTATACACGGCATCTCCCCCCAAATTCCTAGATCGGCTTCAAGTAGGACAGTCCAATCATATTACGCACGTACGCACGCACGCAAACACACACACACACACCCACACACCCACACCCACACAAACACACACACACACACACACACACACACACACACACACACACACACACACACACACACACACACACACACACACACACACACATACACACACACACACACACACACACACACACACACACACACACACACACACACACACACACACACACACACACACACACACACACACACACACACAACTCTCAAAGGTGCCGCCCACACCCGCCCCTGTCAACGTCCTTGACGGGGACGTAGCCACCGCGCGCACTCTTTTGGCTCAAAGTGGTTCCTTCATTGAAACGTGAACTGCCGCAGACCACAGGTGCGTACATCATTGCTCGTGAAAGGGGGCACCGTCTCGAAGCACCGTTAGCTTGGCCGTGGGAACGAACCACCATCCTAGCTGTCACCGTTGTCTCGTCCACCATCCTTGCTGTCACCGTTGTTTCGTCCATCATCCTTGCTGTAACCTTGTCTCGTCAAGGTGGAAGCGGCGACCGCGTACAATTATGGTCACATGGGAGTAACTTGCCGTCTCGGGGTGCCACCCTCGGCTCGGGAAGGCAACGCACCTGCTAGAGGGACCGCCAGCCGGGCAAGCCGCCCTCCAAGCATAGACTACCGTTTTCTCTTCAATGCCGACTGCAGCGGCCACATTTTCGATGGAGGCGAAAATGCTCAGTGCCCGTGTGCTTACATAAAGGTGCACGTTAAAAAAACCCCAGGTGGGTGGAATTTCCGGAGCCATCCACTACGGCGTCTCTCATAATAATATGGTGATTTTGCTACGTTAAACCTCAACAATTATTATTACTGAAACAGGGTTTATTAGCGACACGTAGCGCTCGAGAACGAGATTCACGGACGCTGAAGACGGGCGGCGAAAACCGGCACAAGAATCACAGTCCTAGCATCGACAGCTCGCGCTCGGCTCTTTCAGGTAAGTTAGTGGCCCATCAGAGAACACCGAACGTTCCACCTGAGCTCGAGCGCCAGTGGCGTAGCCAGGGGGTGGCACACCGGGCACGTGCCCCCCCGCCCCCCGAAATATTTTTTTCGCCGTGGCGTACAGAGCGAGAAATGACCATTTCAAGGAGGTGCCCTCCCCGAAGTCAAAGAGGTGCCCCCCCCCCCCCCCCCCGAAAAAAATTTCTGGCTACGCCCCTGTCGAGTGCAGTCAATTACGGCGTGGTGGCGCGACAAGAAATTCCATCGGAGTATCACGTCACGAGAACACGTGTCCAACACGAAAAACTCGTATGTGGTACAAAACGTCCTGAATGATTACTCTTGCCGCACATGCTCCAACCGATCTAATTTCTTGCCAGTTCGCTGTACTCAGCGAAAACTCGGAAAGCGGCGTCGTTACTTTTCGTATAGAGCGGCAAAGCTTTCGGCTCATAACGGATATGGCAGCACCGGTATCAACAAGTGCGAGAGTTCGTGAACCTTCGACAAACACTTCTATAACATTGGCAGGGGTCAGGCGAGGACTTGCACAATGTGTCCACGACGCAGCTCGTGCCTCCAGAGCTGCGGTAGCCAGTTTTCCGTCTCCAAGGGGCTCGGTCGGCGACGCCAGGGAGACAAAGAACGGCGCTGTGGGGAGGGTTAGCGAAGGGGAGTAAATGGTCGGTACTCGGGAGCAGGACGGCAATCTCGTTCGGCTGGTAGCTGGTCACGTTCAGCGGGTAGTTGGGCATATTGAGGGGGAAGTGCTCATTGCGCGTCGTACTGGGCCCGGAAAGAGTAGTCGGAGTATCTCGGGGCAGCCGGGGTCGCTGCGAAGCACCAGCGATAGAAGCGAGCGACATGGCCTGGATAACCGCACGCGTAGCAGATTGGGCGATTGTCAAGTGTGCACCAAGGGTTTCCGTAATAGCACTGTGCGTTCCAGGAAATGGCGTCGTTGTTGCTCTCTCAGATTGTGAAGTCGATACAGGCCTAGGTCGCGGCGGAGTAGCAGCACCTGCTGCATAATTCAGTGGGGCGGCGACAGGTGTTGGTTGAGAGGCCGACCGCAGAGCTTGCGACACTTGCTCTTGTATCACCTGTCTGAAGGTCGCGCAAGAGTAGCAGCAACTGCCGCATAACTCAGTGGGGCGGCGACAGGTGTTGGATGAGAGGCCGACGGCAGAGCCTTGGGCACTTGCTTCTGTATCACCTGTCTGAAGGTCGCGACGGAGTAGCAGCAACTGCCGCATAACTCAGTGGGGCGGCGACAGGTGTTGGTCGAGAGCCCGACGGCAGAACCTTGGACACTTGCTCCTGTATCACCTGTCTGAAGGTCGCGGCGGAGTAGCAGCAACTGCCGCATAACTCAGTGGGGCGGCGACAGGTGTTGGTTGAGAGGCCGACGGCAGAGCCTTGGACCCTTGCTTCTGTGTCATCTGTCTGAAGGTCAAGGCAGAGTAGCAGCAACTGCCGCATAACTCAGTGGGGCGGCGACAGGTGTTGGTTGAGAGGCCGACGGCAGAGCCTTGGACACTTGCTCCTGTATCACCTATCTGAAGGTCAAGGCAGAGTAGCAGCAACTGCCGCATAACTCAGTGGGGCGGCGAAAGGTGTTGGTTGAGAGGCCGACGGCAGAGCCTTGGACCCTTGCTTCTGTGTCATCTGTCTGAAGGTCAAGGCAGAGTAGCAGCAACTGCCGCATAACTCAGTGGGGCGGCGACAGGTGTTGGTTGAGAGGCCGACGGCAGAGCTTTGGACACTTGCTCCTCAATCACCTGTCTGAAGGTCGCGGCGGAGTAGCAGCAACTGCCGCATAACTCAGTGGGGCGGCGACATGTGTTTGGTTGAGAGGCCGACGGCAGCGCCTTGGACACTTGCTCCTGTATCGCGTGTCAGAAGGTCGCGGCGGAGTAGCAGCAACTGCCGCATAACTCAGTGGGGCGGCGACAGGTGTTGGTTGAGAGGCCGACGGCAGAGCCTTGGACACTTGCTCCTGTATCACCTGTCTGAAGGTCAAGGCAGAGTAGCAGCAACTGCCGCATAACTCAGTGGGGCGGCGACAGGTGTTGGTTGAGAGGCCGACGGCAGAGCCTTGGACCCTTGCTTCTGTGTCATCTGTCTGAAGGTCAAGGCAGAGTAGCAGCAACTGCCGCATAACTCAGTGGGGCGGCGACAGGTGTTGGTTGAGAGGCCGACGGCAGAGCTTTGGACACTTGCTCCTCTATCACCTGTCTGAAGGTCGCGGCGGAGTAGCAGCAACTGCCGCATAACTCAGTGGGGCGGCGACAGGTGTTGGTTGAGAGGCCGACGGCAGAGCCTTGGACCCTTGCTTCTGTGTCATCTGTCTGAAGGTCAAGGCAGAGTAGCAGCAACTGCCGCATAACTCAGTGGGGCGGCGACAGGTGTTGGTTGAGAGGCCGACGGCAGAGCCTTGGACACTTGCTCCTGTATCACCTATCTGAAGGTCAAGGCAGAGTAGCAGCAACTGCCGCATAACTCAGTGGGGCGGCGAAAGGTGTTGGTTGAGAGGCCGACGGCAGAGCCTTGGACACTTGCTCCTGTATCACCTGTCTGAAGGTCAAGGCAGAGTAGCAGCAACTGCCGCATAACTCAGTGGGGCGGCGACAGGTGTTGGTTGAGAGGCCGACGGCAGAGCCTTGGACCCTTGCTTCTGTGTCATCTGTCTGAAGGTCAAGGCAGAGTAGCAGCAACTGCCGCATAACTCAGTGGGGCGGCGACAGGTGTTGGTTGAGAGGCCGACGGCAGAGCTTTGGACACTTGCTCCTCTATCACCTGTCTGAAGGTCGCGGCGGAGTAGCAGCGACTGCCGCATAACTCAGTGGGGCGGCGACATGTGTTTGGTTGAGAGGCCGACGGCAGCGCCTTGGACACTTGCTCCTGTATCGCGTGTCAGAAGGTCGCGGCGGAGTAGCAGCAACTGCCGCATAACTCAGTGGGGCGGCGACAGGTGTTGGTTGAGAGGCCGACGGCAGAACCTTGGACACTTGCTTCTGTATCATCTGTCTGAAGGTCAAGGCAGAGTAGCAGCAACTACCGCATAACACAGTGGGGCGGCGACAGGTGTTGGTTGAGAGGCCGACGGCAGAGCCTTGGACACTTGCTCCTCTATCACCTGTCTGAAGGTCGCGGCGGAGTAGCAGCAACTGCCGCATAACTCAGTGGGGCGGCGACAGGTGTTGGTTGAGAGGCCGACGGCAGAGCCTTGGACCCTTGCTTCTGTGTCATCTGTCTGAAGGCCAAGGCAGAGTAGCAGCAACTGCCGCATAACTCAGTGGGGCGGCGACAGGCGTTGGTTGAGAGGCCGACGGCAGAACCTTGGACACTTGCTCCTCTATCACCTGTCTGAAGGTCGCGGCGGAGTAGCAGCAACTGCCGCATAACTCTGTGGGTCGGCGACAGGTGTTGGTTGAGAGAGCGACGGCAGAGCCTTGGACACTTGCTTCTGTATCATCTGTCTGAAGGTCGCAGCGGAGTAGCAGCAACCACCGCATAACTCAGTGGGGCGGCGACAGAGTGTTGGTTGAGAGGCCGATGGCAGAGCCTTGGAGACTTGCTCCTCTATCACCTGTCTGAAGGTCAAGGCAGAGTAGCAGCAACTGCCGCATAACTCAGTGGGGCGGCGACACGTGTTGGTTCAGAGGCCTAGCGCAGAGCTTCCGACACTTGCTCTTGTATCACATGTCTGAAGGTCGCGGCAGAGTAGCAGCAACTGCCGCATAACTCAGTGGGGCGGCGACAGGTGTTGGTTGAGAGGCCGACGGCAGAGCCTTGGGCACTTGCTTCTGTATCACCTGTCTGAAGGTCGCGGCGGAGTAGCAGCAACTGCCGCATAACTCAGTGGGGCGGCGACATGTGTTGGTTGAGAGGCCGACGGCATAGCCTTGGACACTTGCTCCTGTATCACCTGTCTGAAGGTCGCGGCGGAGTAGCAGCAACCACCGCATAACTCAGTGGGGCAGCGACAGGATGTTGGTTGAGAGGCCGATGGCAGAGCCTTGGACACTTGCTCCTCTATCACCTGTCTGAAGGTCGCGGTGGAGTAGCAGCAACTGCCGCATAACTCAGTGGGGCGGCGACATGTGTTGGTTGAGAGGCCGACGGCAGAACCTTGGACACTTGCTCCTGTATCACCTGTCTGAAGGTCGCGGCGGAGTAGTAGCAACTACCGCATAACTCAGTGGGGCGGCGACAGGTGTTGGTCGAGAGGCCAACAGCAGAGCCTTGGACACTTGCTCCTGTATCACCTGTCTGAAGGTCGTGGCGGAGTAGCAGCAACTACCGCGTAACTCAGTGGGGCGGCGACAGGTGTTGGTTGAGAGGCCGACGGCATACTCTTGGACACTGGCTCCTGTATCACCTGTCTGAAGGTCGCGGCGGTGTAGTGAAGCGGTACAAACCTTTGGATAGAAGATGAAGAAGCATGACAGCCGGGGCACAAAAGAAGAAAGGGATGAAGTTAAAAATAAAGCAGATTAAGATGGACGCCAGTTCCATACTGAAGCTTTAATGCTGTTCCGTTCTTTCAAGTAGGAACACTACATTATTTTGGCGCAGCCGGCAATCGAAGCCAACATGTGGGTTACGTTCTTCCTTGACGAGACCTCCGCGGAGAAGATCACCTTTTCGAACTACGAAGTTCAAGATGAAGCAGCGGTGGGACTACCTCGTGAGCTCAACTTGGAAGAACTCGTGAACCTGGGTGTGGAAAAGGCAGCCGTGGACACTTTTGAACTACGACGGAAAGGTTCGGTGAAAATGAACTTGCGTCTGGAAACCTTCAATGGCCTAGTTCTTGAACCGATGCGTCGGAAAGACTCAGGATCGCGGTCTTCGTCGGAAGAGGTGAGCCTAGTTTTGAAAGCTCTTCAGCTGCAACAGGAACGGATTGCTCAACAGAACCAAACAGTGACATCGCTTATAAGATCCCTAAATGCTGAGAAACCGGTAACTAAATTTGTAGAACCTGATGCCTTCGACGGTTTGTCTTCAAGTCCAGAAATTTGGCTTGAGTTCTACGAATATGCCGCTGGGAAAAACAAATGGCTCTCTGATGAGGCTAAAATTACCAGCATGCGCGGTTACTTGAGAGGCGTTGCGCGAAAGTGGTATGAGGTACACATTATGGAAGACCGTGACGACTCTTGGAGCCAGTGGAAGCAATACTTGTTGCCAACATTCCGAAGAAATCCAGTACAAAGATGGAACACTGCGCTCAATTTCAAAGCCGAGCAAAGCTCGCTTGTCGAGTATTTCTTTGAGAAACGCCGTCTTTTAAAGCTGGCTGAGCCTATACTTCCTTCTGCGGCCGTAGTAGCCCTAATAATGCATGGATTACACACTGAAGTGTGTGGGTTTCGGGCTTGCTGCGTCCCGTGCGCAGTTTAAGCAAGGACGACGGAGGCTTCAGGTCAAAACAAACAATGTAGTGGTGAAGGAGCAACGTATTCGCCAGTGGGACGCTAGCTTGGTGCGAAGCGCGAGCGCAGATCGCGAGCTGTTGGTGCCCAGCCTGACTGACTGTTTCTTTCGGTTTGCCGGCTCTCTGCCTGCTGTCCAACGTCACCGAATAAACCCCCCTTACAAAGTGGTGGAGGTGCTGGGTACTTAAATCTGGAACTTCGAAGCCGGAAGCTGCCCACCGCCCCGACAATGCCTGATCCAACCATCGAGCAAGGCACCGCCCAACCAAGCACGGTCGTCCAATCTCCACTGGTCATCGTGCCTACCACCCTGCGTCAACGCGATCCGCCTTTCTTCAGCGGCACCGAGGACCAAGATGTGGTAGATTGGCTGCAGCTGTTTGAGAAGGTGAGCGCCGCCAACAAGTGGGACGACCCCTCGAAATTGGAGTACGTCCCATTTTATCTCAAAGACGTCGCGAGCCTGTGGTTTCACAACCACAACTCCGAGTTCTCCACGTGGGCCACTTTTAAGACCATCTTCGCGGCAGTGTTTGGGCGCCCGGCAGTACACAAGCTCCGCGCAGAGCAGCGCCTACGCGGACGTGCGCAAAAACAGGGCGAAACTTTCACGAGTTCTATCGAAGACGTCATCGATCTATGCAAGCGCCTGAACCCTGAGATCAGCGAACAAGAGAAGATTGAGCACATCTTAAAAGGCATAGATGACGATGCCTTCCAAATGTTGCTGGCGAAGGACCCACGTACCGTGTCCGACCTTGTGACCCTGTGCCAGAGTTTCGAAGAACTTCGCAAGCAACGCGTCTCAGTTCGGAGGTCGACGACAGTAGACGACTCCCTCGCCGCCTTGACCATCGGCGGTGACAACACTCTGATGGCACAGATAAAAGAATATGTGCGCGAAGAAGTGGTTCGACAGCTTTCGTGCGTGTCATATTTGCCGACCACCGAAGCACCTGCGAACTGTCTAGCGCCAGCCATCAGACAGGCTATTCAAGAGCAGGTCTCCGAGGCGTTGCCGCCCGCCTCTCCACCGACACCTGTCACTGCGCCATTGACTTTCGCGGCTGCCGCTGCAAGGCCTCCACGTCGTCTGCCACTATCGCCTCCGCAACCTGCTCGGCCATCCACCACGCCACTTCCTGGTACACAGCTGCACTACGGGAATCCCTGGCGTACTGCTGACAACCGGCCGATCTGCTACGGTTGTGGAATTCCAGGTCACGTTGCACGCCTATGTCGTCGGCGCTTCGCGGTAAACCCGGATGCACCGAGGTATGCCGACTACTCGTTGCGGCCTCCATACCGCGCGCCTTACACGCCATCTGAAGTCTCCGACCGCGAGTATGCCGACTACTCGTTGCGGCCTCCATACCGCGCGCCTTACACGCCACCTGAAGTCTCCGACCGCGACCCTCCACCTGCTCCCGATACCCAAACCTCCGCTTCGCGTCGCTCCCATTCACCACGCCATCGTTCTATCACCCCAATGCGTCGCCGACCCACCTCCATCGACACGGAAAACTGACCGCCGCAGCTCCGGAGGCACGAGCTGCGTCGTCGTCGATCTGTCTAAGTCCTCGCCTGTCCCCCACCAATCTTATTGATGTAATCATTGAAGGTGTACGAACACTTGCGCTCATAGATACTGGTGCCGCGATATCCGTGATTAGTCAAAAACTTTGCCGATCGATTCGTAAAGTCACGACGCTGTCTCCCGTCATAACCCTCAGCACTGCGAGCGCACAACAAATTGAGCCCGTTGCGGCATGTACGGCCAAAGTGGTCATTCGAGACGTATTGTACACCATCGAATTTGTCGTGTTGGCTTCATGCTCCCGCGATGTCATCCTGGGATGGGATTTCTTATCCCGCCATCACGCCGTTGTCGACTGCGCTCGTGCCGAGGTGGAACTATCTGCGTTTCGTGATGCGCCTTTTGTTGATGCGCCGGTATCTACTGTGACCAAGCTTGTCGTTGCGACGGACATGGACCTTCCTCCTTTCGGCGCTGTATTTGTTCCTGCTTACTGCACCTCACTTTCTGACGCTCCCGTTCTGTTCACACCATCCGACCTCTTCAGGTAGCCGCCACCATACGTCACTGCCATTCGCCGTTCTATCACTTCGGCAAGGCACCACCGGAATATTTATTTTAATCCCAACTCATGCCCTCTCAGTTTACGCCGTAACGAGACCCTCGGCTACATTCAGCCTATCGATGAAGACCTTATCCTGCCTATTGATTTCTTCGAAACCCCGCAAAATCCGGAGCTGAATGCGCTGACTCCTCACCTTGCCTCGGACAGCGTGTCGTCAGATGCATTTCACCGTTCCATCGACAGCCATCTCACTCCGGCTCAACGAGAGCAGCTTCTTACCCTTCTGCACGAGTTCAGAAGTTCGTTTGATTTCCCCCCAAGCGGCGTTAGGTCGAACGAACACCGTTGTCCACAAAATTGACACTGGGACCAAGACGCCTTTGCGGCAGCGCCCCTATCGTGTATCACCAGTGGAGCGTCGCGTAATTACAGAACAAGTAGACGACATGCTACAGCGCGGAGTCATCAAGCCTTCTTGTAGTCCTTGGTCTTCCCCCGTTGTCCTCGTCAAGAAGAAAGATGGTTCCATCCGATTCTGTGTGGACTACAGGCGCCTGAACAACATTACGAGGAAAGATGTTTACCCTCTTCCCCGCATAGACGACGCCCTCGATTGTCTCCAAGGTGCCGAGTTCTTTTCTTCGTTAGACCTGCGTTCGGGTTATTGGCAAGTCCCAATGGCTGAGTGTGATCGTCCGAAAACAGCGTTCATCACCCAGGACGGCCTCTACGAATTTACAGTAATGCCATTCGGACTGTGCAATGCGCCCGCAACCTTCGAGCGAATGATGGACAGCATTTTAGGCGGACTCAAATGGAAGATATGCTTGTGCTATCTCGATGACGTTGTCGTTTTTTCACCCGATTTCAGTTCCCATCTCAATCGTCTGCGCAAGATCCTCCAGTGCCTGACCAACGCCAGTCTTCAGCTTAACCTGAAGAAATGTCACTTCGGGGCTCGACAACTAACCATACTTGGTCATGTCGTTTCCAAAGACGGCATCCTCCCCGACCCTGACAAACTTGGCGCTGTTGCTGAATTTCCAAAGCCGACTACACTGAAAGAACTGCGAAGCTTCGCGGGCCTGTGCTCCTATTTTCGTCGCTTTGTTCGGAACTTTGCTTCCATCATTGCCCCGCTAACGAAGCTGCTTGCGGGCCCTGCGGATCTTTCAAATTGGACCCCAGCCTTGTGACGAATCCTTCACTGCACTGCGCCAACCACTTACTTCGCCGCCCGTTCTGCGCCATTATGACCCGACTGCGCCCACCGAGGTACACACGGACGCCAGTGGCGTCGGCCTTGGTGCAGTACTCGCGCAACGCAAACCCGGTTTTACGGAGTATGTTGTCGCCTATGCCAGCCGCGCCCTCACTAAGGCGGAAGCCAACTACTCTGTTACCGAAAAGGAGTGCCTTGCGATTGTGTGGGCGTTAAACAAGTTTCGCCCCTATTTGTACGGCCAGACCTTTGACGTGGTGACTGACCATCATGCACTCTGTTGGTTGGCGTCACTGAAAGATCCTTCTGGTCGTCTTGGACGTTGGGCACTTCGCCTACAAGAATTCGACATTCGCGTCGTCTACCGATCGGGGCGTAAGCATTCTGACGCGGACGCACTATCACGATCACCCGTGCAATCCACTCACGAAGGAAGCTCAGCCGTTGAGTTTCCCATCACTGCTCTTAACGTGACAGACATGCCATCTGAACAGCGAAAGGACCCTTGGATCGTCTCTCTCTTGAATATTCTGTCCGACTCTTCGGTTTCCAGATTCCCGCGTGCTCTTCGCCGCCAAGCAACGCATTTTGCAATACGGGACACACTCCTATACCGGCGCAACTACCAAACGGGGGGTCGTAAATGGCTCCTCGTCATACAACGCCATATGCGATCAGATGTCTGCGCATATTTTCATGCGGAACCGCAACATGCACATGCTGGTGCACTAAAAACGTATGAACGGATCCGCCAACGTTACTACTGGCGGGGTATGTACTCATTCGTGCGAAAATACATTCGCTCCTGTTCGTTGTGTCAACAACGGAAGACATTTCCGCATTCACCTGGTCTACTGCAGCCTTTGCCGTGTCCGTCACGCCCATTCGACCGTGTTGGGATTGACCTATACGGCCCACTCCCCTGCTCTGTTACTGGCAATCGATGGGTGGTTGTCGCTGTTGACCATCTGACCAGATACGCAGAAACGGCCGCGCTACCTTCGGCTGGTGCTCGTGACGTTGCCACATTCATCTTGCATCGGTTCGTTCTCCGTCATGGTGCACCACGGGAACTGCTGAGTGATAGAGGTCGCGTGTTTCTGTCCGAAGTGCTGCAACAGCTCCTTCATTCATGTCGTACGGTACACCGCACATCAACAGCCTACCACCCTCAGACGAACGGCCTAACGGAACGTTTCAACCGAACACTGGGAGACATGCTTGCAATGTACATTGATTCTGACCGCTCCAATTGGGATGTCGTTCTACCATTCGTGACGTACGCGTACAATACTGCGACACAATCTACAACGGGCTTCTCCCCATTTTTTCTTTTATATGGCCGGCGAACCATGCAGCACACTCGACACAATTTTGCTGTATAACCCCGATGCCTCCGAATTCAGCTCAGTTTCTGAAATGGCAGAATATGCTGAAGAGTGTCGTCAGCTCGCACGCTCATTCACCGCGGATAATCAAACCCGCCAAAAAGATCGCCATGACCGTGATCTGGCCCAGGACACTTACGCCGTCGGCTCCCTCGTGTGGCTCCGACTGCCTTTCCACTCTCCTGGCCTGACGCCCAAGTTTGCACCGAAGTATACCGGCCCTTACCGTGTCATCAAGTGCCCCTCTCCCGTCACCTACGTGATCGAGCCGGTCAAGCCGTCCACGGACAAGCGCCGTCTTGGTCGTGAGACGGTCCACGTCAGTCGTCTTAAGCCCTGTTACGACCCTCCTGTACTCTCGTCGCCTTGAGTCGCCAGGATGGCTCCTCTTCATCGCCGGGGTATTGTAGTGGTGAAGGAGCAACGTATTCGCCAGTGGGACGCTCGCTTGGTGCGAAGCGCGAGCGCAGATTGCGAACTGTGGGTGCCCAGCCTGACTGACTGTTTCTTTCGCTTTGCCGGCTCTCTGCCTGCTGTCCAACGTCACCGAATAAACCCCCCTTACAACAGGAACAATTTATTTAACAAAAACATGGCATACGGCGGGGTCGGCCCAGGGACTCTCGCAGCGCAGCGGCGACCAATGGTTCACGGCCAGCACGGGTGGCAGCATCCGTTCTTCTCGACGGCCAAGTCACCTCTCCCCGTGGCCGCGCGCAGGCTGCCGCTTTTGAAGAGCGCAGGTGGGCCACACGCACCGCCACTGCGCAACACGTGGCGCTATCTCTGGATAGCCGGTGCGCGTGGTTCCCATACATCCCCCCCCCCCTCAAGAAGGCGGGGTGGGGACCGAAGGACGGTTCAGAATGCCCGACCGCAGGGACCCTAAAGCGTAGTGAGGACAAAGAAAAACCCATAAACTTTTTGCCTCACGCCACCAACAAAATTATATGGATCCCGCGCAGAACAACGAGGCGAACAGCACATCAGTGTATTTTGGAAGGAAAAACAAAAAAGCACAGGTGAAAAAAAAATGCGTCATCTTCCCGAACCCTCTTTTTTACCGAGGACGCAGGTTGTACCACTTGCTTGACGGTGCCGGTGTCTGGGTGGCCAAGCTCTGGTGAGGAATGTCTGGATCCTGAGCAGCTACATGTGGTCGTGCATAAAAAGGTTTTAGATCGGAGACATGAATAGGGCCACACACTTGATTAGTCAAGCAATCTGTCAACATGTACGACAGCCTGGATTTTTGGGTGATTTTATATGGTCCGTCCCACCTGTTAGCTAGGGAAGTTGCAAACCCTTTCGAGCCGTCGCTGAGGGGGTGTGTCCGCTTCAACACCAGGTCCGGAACCTCAAAGCTAATGTTCTGCCGACGCTTATCATATTGCCCTGCCTGCTCCATGCGCGATACATCCAGGTGCTGTCTGGCTTGTTGTACAGCGTCGGTCAGCCTATGCCTCAGGTCACCTGCAAACTTTGCATAAGGTCTCGGAGAAGCGTTCGCACATGTCAAAGCACTGTCCTGCGGGAAACTCATTTCTTTGCCCAGGTTAAGTTGCGCAGGAGTGAACCCTGTTGAGCGATTCACTGTCGTTCTAGTTGCAAACGCAATTTCTGCCAGTTTCAGATCCCAGTCTTTGTGACGCTCAGTATGCGCGACAAGCATAGATTTGAGATTTCGATTTACCATTTCAGTGATGTTTGCTTGCGGGTGATAGACAGACGTGCGCTTGTGACGAATTACCAGGGCGTCACAGAAATCCGTAAACACCTTGCTGGTGAAGTACGTCGCGTTGTCCGTTATCAGTTGGGCAGGGAATCCGAACCTCGTGAAGGTTTCAAGAAGGCAGTCCCACACGTTCTGCGAAGTGAGCTTGCGCAAAGGAAACAATTCTACCCATTTCGTGAAATGGTCAGTCACCACAAGGAGATATTGATTTCGCCGCGGGCTCATGGGAAACGGACCCATTACGTCACACGCTACTATTTGCCATGGCGACGTACTCTCTACTGACTGCATTGTTCCTAGTGGTAAGCCACCACGTGGTTTCGCCTTTTGACAAACAGAACAGGAACGCGCGTAGCGTAATACAACCTGTTTCATGCCTGGCCAAGTTACCGTACGACACAGTTTCTCGTAAGTTTTCTGCCCTGAAGAGTGACCAGCTAAAACACTGTCATGGTAGTATGCTATGAACGATTTCCGAAGTTTGCGAGGAATAACAACTCGAAACGGTGATTCCACATTACCATCGTCAACCTGGGGAAAGTACCGGAACAGGAGGCCTCCTTCTCCGAGCAGGTAGCAGTCAGTTTCCTCGTCGCTTCCTGTGTCAGCTGGATCACGAGCCGCCAGCTTTTCCGACACTTTACGACAGAGGCCATCGCTCTGCTGCGCTGCAAGAAGCTCCTGTTATTGCGATAGCAATTATATGGACACTTGCGGCTGGTTTTCGCCGTCGGCGTCGGCGTCGGCGTCATTTGCCGTATATGTATATGTATATATATAATCGGCCCCGCCCGTGGTTCGTGAGCGTGAAAAGACGCGAGGGGGGGGGGTCCCTCGAGCGACCTTCGATTTTACGAGTGGGGCGCGCGCGCGTTATCTCCCCTTCTCGGCGGCCGACAGCGGGCGGGAGGGGGGGGGGGCGACGTTCGATTTTACGAGCGCGGGCGCGGGCGCGCGCGTTATCTCCCCTTCTCGGCGGCCGGAAGTGGGGGGGCCGGTGTACCCTTCTACGTGCTGCGCTCTCAACGCGAAGAGAATTCTCTTAAACAAGCGTTTTCTAGAGTTGCGTGAGATCGGATCCAAAAAGAGTTAGCTGCCAGCCTCACTTCGTATAACATTACAATTTTTTGCTATCGCATTCATTGCTTCACTCTTGCGGTGAAACTGTGACTTTTTTTAGTCAACAAAGTACCCCAACGTGACTGCATGGTCTCAGGTGGTGTCGTGACCATGCACACAGTTTCCGGCTCGACCTGGGTTTCAGTAGACAACGGCGCACGTGAAAGTGCGTCAGCAACTGTGTTAGTGCTACCTTTCTTGTACTCAATGATGTAGTCGTAGCGCTCCAAGGTCAGCGCCCACCGGGCCAATCGGCCAGAGGGATTAGGTAACCATTTCAGCCAAGACAGCGCTTGATGGTCAGTCTGAATAACAAACTGAGTCCCATCCAAAAACATGTCGAACTTCTTTAGTGCAAAAATGATGGCCAGGCATTCCTTCTCTGTTACCGAGTAGTTGCGTTCCGCACCGGTCAAAGTGTGGCTTGCGAAAGCAACGGGCCTCAGAGCGCCTGCGAATTCCTGTAAAAGTACTGCGCCAAGGCCATAATCGCTGGCATCGGTCTGTAACACAAAATGTTTGTTAAGATCTGGCAGCTGAAGGGAGGCGTTACAGGTAATCGCTTTCAAAAGCGTGTCGAAAGCTGCTTGTTGCTCACTGCTCAGAGCCATTTCGCGCCTTTCTTCAGCAGCTGTGTTAGGGGTCGAGAGATGTCTGCGCACTGTGCAATAAAATCACGATAAAAAGCAATCATTCCCAGAAACCTTTGCAAACTTTAAGTATTTCGTGGCGGAGGAAAGTCCGCAATTGCTCGGAGTTTATCTGGGTTTGGTTTTAGTACACCATTGTCAACAACAAACCCAAGCAGGTTGATCTTGTTAGTGGCGAGCTGCAGTTTACCGGGATGAATTCTTAGACCTGCTGCTGACATGCGCTGTAGAACCGTATGCAAGTGTTGAAGATGCTCTTCAAACGTGCGCGAAAACACCGTCACATCATCAAGATACCAAAGTGCATAATTAAACTTTGCATCACCCAAGACCATATCCATCATGCGCTGATAGGAACTTGGACTATTGGAAAGACCAAAAGGCATGCGCACAAACTCGAACAAGCCTCTATGGCATGTGAATGCCGTTTTTGGGACATCATCAGGGTGAACCTCGATTTGCAGATACCCACGAGAGCAGTCGATAGTGGTGAAGAACTTTGCGTTTACCAGCGCATACGTTATGCTCGATATTGCCGGCAAAGGGTAGGAATCTCTCACCGTGACCGCGTTGAGCTTTCCGTAGTCCACACAAAGACGTGCAGTACCGTCTTTCTTTGGTGCCAGCACCACCGGGAAGGCCCATGAACTCTCGGAGGGTCGTACAGCTCCCGTGTCAATCATCTCGTCCAAGGCTCTATCTAGAAGGGCTCGCTTGTGCTGGCTCAGCGGTCTCGGGTTACACCGCCAAGGCTGGGCGTCGCCAGTATTGATGCGATGCACTAGAACATCAGTCTTGCCAGGACGCTCTGTGAACATTCCCGAGAACAGTGTCAGCATCTCTGGATAGCCGGTGCGCGTGGTTCCCATAAGTGCTGAAGCAAGTGCAAATACATTCACCCAGATCTCTAGATGGGCTCCTGGAGGGTCTTCAGAACATAACATCTGCTTCTGAAAAAAGCATAACCACTCGCTCAAACAGCTTTTTCAGTAGGAGTAAAGCAGACTGGTTAAGCCGCGATCAGCGAGAACCGAGCCACCTTGCAAGTAGCACGCACTAGCTTGACTTGGCGCGTTCCAAGAGGTCGAGTGAATGACATCGACACTGACGCTCAGGAGGATTCGACGACAAAAACTAGTGAACGAGGGTGATCAGTCCCACCCGATGACTCCAAGTAAGACTGTTTATTGAAATTGCTCTTGCCTACTTCACACCCCGTCAAAGTAGGAAACAAACATATGATGGCTCTGGTAGACAGCGGTGCTTCTGTGTCTATAATAAACGCCAAGCTGGTGGATGCAAGTCGCTTGCGCAGTGGAAGAGTCTTACGGGTACAAGGCTACGATGGAAAAGTGACGTTGCATGATCAGTGGGCATCTGTAAACGTCAAATTCCAGGGTCATAAAATAAAGAGTGAAGTGTTGGCGATAGAGGGTGTGACGTACGACTTTTTGCTGTCAAGACCAGATATAAAGAAACTAAAGATCAACGTATACTGGGACGATGTGGTTCTAGTCGAAGGAGTGTTAAGGAAACCAACGAGTTGTCAAGTGCGCGGAGGATATCGTAACGGCCTACTCTGAGCTGGTGTGCATAGGAAGCTATCCTCAGGCGATGAAGTCTCACCAGGTTCCTTTCGAACTTGCTGACAAGACCGTCATCCGAAAATCACCTTACAATATGTCAAGAGAGCGAAAGATGTGGCGAAAGAAGGAGATGCAGGAGATGCTAGATGCCAATATCATACAACCATCTGTATCACCCTTCGCTTCTCCCATAACGATCGCACCCAAGGAAGACGGAACCTTCAGTTGTGCACCGACTACAGGGTTCTTAATCGTCAGACGGAACTCATACCATTTCCCATGCCGAAGATCGACACAATTATTGATGAGACAGGTGGTTGCCGACATTTTTCCCGCATCGATTTGTGCAAAGGTTTCTGGCAGATTCCATTAACCGAAGAAACAAAAATGTACACCGCTTTTATCACGCCATTCGATCTCTACAAGTAAAACCGGCTTCCTTTCGGTCGGAAAAACTCGCCAGCGTGGTTCCAGAAGATCATGAACGACGTCCTAAAGTCATTCCTTGGTGTTTTTTGCATTGTGTACATAGACGACATTATAGTCTTCTCCAAAACGGAGGCTGAGCATCAGGACCATCTGTCTCAGGAGTTAAATGCCTTGAGCTTGGCACATCTCAAGGTTAATTTTAAGAAAAGTGCATTCTTTCAACGGAAAGTGGAGTTTCTTGGAAGAGTCGTCGATGGGAACACCAAAAGCACGAAGCAAGAGTCCGTCGAGAAGATCTCGCAGTTGAAGAAACCATATGACGTCCACTCCCTGCGTGTGTTCTTGGGATTGGCAGGACATTTTCGATCTTTCATAAAACACTTTGCTGTCAAAACTAGATGCCTGTCACAGATCTCCGGACACCGGTCGACGAGAAAGAATGGACGAGGCGGGAGCGTTAAACACACACATATTTAATTGCACACTAAATGAACGCACACAATAACCCTAGAATAACTGCAAACATATAGAAAAAACTGGCACCCTAAATAAAACTAGCTCTAAACAACATTATCATACAAACAAGTAAACGAAAGAAGCAGCTAGAGTACGAAGCGTTCGTCGCTTACACATGGCGTCGTGTGCCGGTTCATGATGAGGCGAGGCATTGCGGGGGGCACTTGCGTTAACGTCGGCGTCCCAGTTGTGTCGCCGTCTTTCTCGGGTGAGGAACGCGAACTGGCGTTGTTGTAGAGGCAGGGCTTGGAGGTGACTGACCTGCGCGTCGCAGGTGCTTGCGCTGGCCAGCGTCTCCTTGGAACAGGACTGGCTCACGTAAGGCCTACGGTGCGGTGCCGTAGGACGTAGCGCTCGGTGCACAGGCCGATGGCGCTCCCAGGCCGCTGCGGGTCCTCGTGCTTCTCCTCCGGTCCTTTGGCCAGCCGGAGTCTACGGTGCGTTGCCGCAGAACGAGAGCTGGAGCGCCCGGAACACAGGCCGGCGACGCTCGTGTCCAGCTCACGCGCTCACGATGGAACACCCAGGGCCCCTCTGTCCACGTCACCTTCGCTTTTATATCGCCCACTTCGTCTTTCTCTTCGTCTGGTGTCGCGCTCCTACGTCACCTCATGTTCGTCGTCTTCCTCTTTTTCTGCCACATTTCTCCTTGTCACTTCCTAAATGTGACAATGCCTCACGCGCTTAACGCAGAAAGAAGTTCCCTTTGAATGGAATGATGAATGTGAGAGAGCCTACCGTGACTAGGTGCGCAGAATTTCTGCTGACCCTATTCTACCCATACCAGACTTCACTTTACCATTTGAATTGAACACGGACGCCTCACATTATGGAACCGGTGCAGTGCTATATCAAAAATGTATTGAAGCATCCGGCGGAGAAAAGCGACACGTAGTAGGTTACCACAGTTACGACTTCAAGGCATCTGAAATTAACTACACCACTACTGAAAAAGAAGCACTGGCTGTTGTGAAGGCCGTTAAGTACTTCCGTACGTATCTGGAAGGTACGAAGTTCACTTTGTTCACCGATCACCAGGCCCTCACTCATCTCTTGAATATGACCCAAACTAAAGGACGTATCGCCAGATGGGTGAATTGCAGCAATTTGACTTGACCATCTCGCACCGACCAGGACCGCTTTTAACTGATGCAGATGCCCTGTCAAAGTTGATGGTACAAACCAACGCCGAAGAGTCCGAAGAGTCCGAAGAAATCAATGAAGTGAAGCCGTGAAGCTTTGGGAAGGCTCCGAACAACTGGTTTTTACTGAAGGTAGCGATCAAGTCCCACCAACACTTGTTGCCAGAGTGCTTTACTTGTACCACGATGGCCCAGAATCTGGAGGACACGATGGATTTTGGCGCACCTACAACAAGTTGGTCAGGAAATTTACGTGGCCTCCATGAAGAAAGACGTCAGTCAGTACGTTCGTTCATGCCACGGGTGTCAAGTACACAAAGTCAAGTATTAATAACCCTACAGATACCATGATACTACCTTGCCACTCAAACGTGCCTTTTGAAGTAGTACACCCGAATTTCGCCGAACTAAATAAGAAACGGGACGGAGTCAGAAAAACGCAAGCTTTTTTTCTGGCCATAGATGAATGCACAAGGATGGTCGCGGCACGAGCAGGAAAAGAAGACGCAAATAGCGTTATAACCCTCCTCGAAAGAGACATGTTTAGGACTACGCGGACAATCGCATGTGATAACGGCCCCGCGTTCAAGAGTGAAAAGCTAGCAAGATGGGCACAAGATCACAATATATTAATCAAGTTCTGTGCGCCATACCATCCCGCGGCGAATGGGCTTGCAGAACGTGCCATACGGGACGTGAAACAGTACACCAGGATGTATGATAGTTTTCCTGGTAGATGGAAATGCTCTCTAGAAGCAGCCGTAAAGCATCATAATCGATCCTACACAAGTGGCTTGGGGTGCAGTCCACAGTACCTTTCTTCAGGAGAAACCCCTATTTTGCAGGCAGACCGTGAGTTGGGACTCTTGGGAAATCTCAAGATCGTCGAGGAGAGACAACAAACATCACAGGTGGAGAGGTACCGAAAACGAATAAAAAAGAATTTTGACAAGAGACATCGGTCAGACATGCGAGACATTCAAGTCACGGACCTCGTGCTAGTGAGGAAAGGAATAAGAGATACCAGTGCCAAATTTCGTGGTCCTTACTCTGTGACAAAGACAGCCACCCAGAACGGAATTTTGAAGACTGTCTGGTACACTGGTGAACGTGGATCAGTTGAATGTGCTTCAATTGGAAATGTCTTCAAGTATTACCTCAGAGCGGTAATTAAAAGAAACCGGGAAGGGTGAAGCGGTACGAACGTTTGGATAGAAGATGAAGAAGCACGAGAGCCGGGGCAGAAAAGATGACAGGGATGAAGTTAAAAATAAAGCAGATTATGATGGACGGCAGTTCCATACTGAAGCTTTATTGCTGTTCCGTTCTTTCAAGTAGGAACACTACAAGTAGCAGCAACTACCGCATAACTCGGTGGAGCGGCGACAGGTGTTGTTTGAGAGGCCTACGGCGGAGCCTCGGACACTTGCTTCTGTATCATCTGTCTGAAGGTCGCGGCGGAGTAGCAGCAACTGCCGCATAACTCAGTGGGGCGGCGACAAGTGTTGGTTGGGAGGCCGACGGCAGAGCCTTGGACACTTGCTCCTCTATCACCTGTCTGAAGGTCGCGGCGGAGTAGCAGCAACTGCCGCATAACTCACTGGGGCGGCGACAAGTGCTGGTTGAGAGGCCGACGGCAGAGCCTTGGACACTTGCTCCTCTATCACCTGTCTGAAGGTCGCGGCGGAGTAGCAGCAACTACCGCATAACTCAGTGGGGCGGCGACAGGTGTTGGTTGAGAGGCCGACGGCAGAGCCTTGGACACTTGCTCCTGTATCACCTGTCTGAAGGTCACGGCGGAGTAGCAGCAATTACCGCATAACTCAGTGGGGCGGTGACAGGTGTTGGTTGAGAGGCCGACGGTAGAGCCTTTGACACTTGCTTGTATCACCTGTCTGATGGCAGGCGCGAGTTGTTGAGTAGCGTGTTCTGCTGTCGGTAAGTACGACAGGCATCAGAGTTGTCGAGCCACTTCCTCACGAACATACAATTTAATTTCCGCCAGCAGCGTATTGTGCTCGCCACCGAGGGTCAACACCGCAAGCGATTCGTCTGTTACAACTGCTCGCCGCGCCAGGACCCGCTCATTCCGCAATTCGTCGTAACTCTGGCACAGAATGGTCAGTTCAGACACCACCCGCGTGTCCTTGGGCAGCAACACTTCAACGGCGTCGTCGTCTATTCCCTTCAAGATATGCTTGATCTTGTCTCCTTCAATCATGTCATGGCACTTGCACAAGTCGAGTACATCTTCGATGTAACTTGTGAAGCCTTCTCCCTGCAGCTGTGCACGTCCCCGTAGGCGCTGTTCAGCACGGAGCTTGCGCACCTCGGGGTGACCAAACACAACGGCAATACGTTGCTTAAAAACACTAGATGGTGAATTCTGACTGGTGGTTGTGAAACCAGAGACTTGCGACCTCTTTCAAGGTAGAATGACTCATATGGAAGTTTCGACGGATCGTCCCACTTGTTGCTCGCACCTACCTCTTCAAATGTCTACGGCCCATCTTCGACGTCTTGTTCATCAGTGCCGTCAAAGAAAGGTGGATCGCGCTGTGGGCTCGATAACCACCGGAGGTTGGGTCATGGCTTGCTGGTTGGTTTCGTCGGCCATTTCTGGGGAAGCAGGCAGTCTCCTGTTTCGGAGTTCCCAGTTGAGTATCCAGCACCTCCACCACTCTGAAACGCGGCTTATTGGAGACAAGTAGCACTCGAGAACGAGGTTCACGGACGCTGAAGACGGGTGGCGAAAACCGACACAAGAATCACAGTCCTAGCCAGGCCCGTAGCCAGGGGGGGGGGGGCCTAGGGGGCCCGGGCCCCCCCGGAAATTTGGATTGAGGGGGTGTTCTACCGAGAAAAAATAAGAAAAATAAGGGGTTTTCAAGGTTTTCAACAGGTGGGCCCCCCCCCCCCCCCGCAAAAAATTTCTGGCTACGGGCCTGGTCCTAGCATCGACAGCTCGCGCTCGGCTCTTTCAACTAAGGTGGTGGCCCAGTGCGGCATATTATCTTGTTCCTCTCTACATTATTATTATATACCGTTTTCTCTTCGGCGCAAGCAGAAACGTAATAACATTGAGGACAATTTGCTTTGTAAATCGCAAAGCGTGTTCGGTGAAAGCCTGTGCCCATTCAGACGGGGTCGGTCAGAATGCAACACGAGGCGCGCGTGTCCCTTCTCGCATGAGTGGGGGGTATTGTGGCTGGGCTACAGGGGAGACGCGTGCGCGTGGGAGCCATCCGACAAACTCGACTGCTGCAACGAGACGTTTGACGAAGGAGCGTTGCCGCGGGCCACGCTGTGCCATCACGTGATTAATGAGAGAGTGTAAGGGGGAGAGTCCACAGCTGGCACCGTTCGAAGGCACGGACGGACGGACGCGAGTATGAGCCATTAAAGGCATTCGCATTAAAAGTACAAAATTTTCAACAAGTGTGGGCTATGTAGGTGATGTGATGACCTTTTCCCAAAATACTTAAAGCGGAATGGCACCCACCCCATCTGGTGTCGGTATTTCTGGACGTGTAGCGGAACTCCGCTCTGCAACCTAATATACCAACGTGTCGCTTCGCTCGATGCCACGTCACCGTTCTCTGACACCTTGTAACTGCCAGCGGTTGCGAACTTGACCTCCATACACTCAAACCATCCCACAGGACGCTTCTTCAATATTTACGTTGCCAACTCACGATGATGTGCACGATTTCTCGGCTAAATTCTTACTTTTCTTCCGCTTCTTTGTGCGGTTAACCTGCGCCAAGCCTGCACTCTGCCTGTCGGACAGGGTGGATATTATTAGGAGCTGTTTCTTGAGTGAACCGAGGGAAACGATCGCAGCTGCGTTGCACAATTTCTTTCTACCCATTCTGGCTATTTGTATATTTAAAGAGACTCTATAAACGTTACCTTAATTTCCACCTAAATAAAAAAGTCAGTTTCACCGCAAGGGTGAAGCAATGAATGCGATAGCAACAAATAGTAATGTTATACGAAGTGAGGCTGGCAGCTAACTCTTTTGGATCCGATCTCACGCAACTCTAGAAAACGCTGGTTTAAGAGCATATGGCCGCTCCAGGGACACTCTGCTCACCACATTATCTTCGCGTTGAGAGCGCAGCTTGTAAAAGGGTACACCAGCCCCCCCGCTGTCGGCCGCCGAGAAGGGGAGATAACGCGCGCGCCCGCGACGACCGCGCTCGTAAAATCGAAGGTCGCTCGAGGGACCCTGCCCCGTCGCGTCTTTTCACGCTGACGAACGACGGGCGGGGCCGGTTATATAGATACATATACATATACGGGGGATGACGGCGGCGGCGAACGGCGGCGGCGACGCCGATGGTGGAAACCAGCCGAGAGTGTCCATATAATTGCTATCGCAATAAAAAGAGGCAAGAATGGGAAGATGAAACCTTGCGATGAAAAATTCGTAAGCAGATGGTGAGCGCTGGAGCCGACGTTTCAACAAGCACATTCGTCTTCTTGAAGGCTTCAAGTAGAAGAAGAGTTGCGGCCTTTAAGAAGACAAGAAAATATTTAGCTTTTACAGGAAGTGAATCGTTACGAGTGAGCGAAGCAATGGGGATCGTTCTTACCGTAAATCATCCGTGACATTGCCCATTTGCGCATGTAAATGAGTGACAACGCGTGTGTACAGTATATACAATGTGTTTTTGCCGTTGAGCCGCCGCTTCCCGCGTCCTCAACCCCGGGGTAGCAGCTTGTTATCGGCGTTGCCGTTTCGCCTTTTGCGGGCGAGAGGGCGTTCACGATCGTTTTCATCCATGGCAGAAAGAGAATGTGTGGTCTGGAACGCGCTTATTCTTCATCGTCATCAGCGTCATCGTCATCGTTATGACGTATAGTGGGTACATTCCATGTGCTTTGCCGTGATGGCAGAAAGAGAATGTGCGGTCTGGAACGCGCTTATTCTTCATCGTCATCAGCGTCATTGTCATCGTCATGTCGTATAATGATTACCTTGTATGTGCTGTGCCGTGATGGCAGCGTCATCGTCATCGCACTAGCATGACTACACCTGGGGACACCGGGGGGAGTGATGTACAAGCCTCGACCTTAAGGAGCTTCGCCCCTAAAAAGTCACAGTTTCACCGCAAGGGTGAAGCAATGAATGCGATAGCAAAAAATTGTAATGTTATACGAAGTGAGGCTGGCAGCTAACTCTTTTGGATCCGATCTCGCGCAACTCTACAAAACGCTGGTGTAAGAGGATACGGCCGCTCCAGGGCATAGCTCGGCACACTCACTCATGAGTGCACTCAACTCACACTCACTCACACTCATTTGAACGTGGTGAGTTGAGTATGAGTGAGTACTCATGCGTGTGAGTGGACGTGAGTGTGAACGTGAGTGAGAACTCATGAGTGTGAGCGGACGTGAGTGTGAACGTGAGTGAGTGCGAAGGCTGAAAAAATTGTGGTGAGTGAGTTTGAGTGAGTACTCCCTTAAAGTGCCGACCTATGGAGCTCGGCACACTCACTCATGAGTGCACTCAACTCACACTCACTCACACTCATTTGAATGTGGTGAGATGAGTATGAGTGAGTACTCATGAGTGGGAGTGGACGTGAGTGTGAACGTGAGTGAGTACTCATGAGTGTGAGTGGAGGTGAGTGTGAACGTGAGTGAGTACTCATGAGTGTGAGTGGACGTGAGTGTGAACGTGAGTGAGTGCGAAGGCTGAAAAAATTGTGGTGAGTGAGTTTGAGTGAGTACTCCCTTAAAGTGCCGACCTATGCTCCAGGGACACTTTTATCACATTTTTATTTGCGTTGAGAGTGCAGCACCTAGAACGGTATGCCAGGCGAGCCGCCCGCCGACGGCTGCTGAGATAGCGAGATAACGCGCGCGCCAGCGACGACCGCGCTCGTAAAATCAAAGGTCGCAATGGTTGCTCGAGGGACCCCCCCTCCTCCCCCCCTCGCGTCAAATCACGCTCGTTAAAAACAAGCGGGCATTTGGTCTCTGCTTGAGCATTCGACACCGGTCTCTAACAAGCAGGAGATCTTATCGCATGCGCCTCGGAGCGACGGAGACGTGCCGGCTCGTTTGACCTCCGCTTCAGCCGCGTTCGTTGCCCCCCGCTTGCGCGCAATTACCCGTGGGTAGAACATACGCTACGCTGAGGGATCTTATCAATTTGGACTTTATACGCAACTGACGGCGACGGTAACGGCGACGGCAAAAAGCCGCCGAGACTGTCTATATAATTGCTATCGAAATAAAAATTCTAAGCGCATGAACAGACGAGGACAAAAAACACTTATGACACTCAGGCGCTGACTTTCAACACTTTATTGAGTTAGCGCCTGTGTGCCATACGTGTTTTTTGTCCTCGTCTGTTTCTGCGCTTAGACTTCATTGGTCATGTCATACCAAGACGCCCAAACCACCACAATCCTGAATAAGACAAGTCCAGTTGTTGAAACGACGGCTGCAGCCCACAGATTCGGTTTACTAATTTATCATTTTCGCCTAAACAACGTCGCGTCACAATATACTTTTACTGCGACAGCAATTATATGAACAGTCTCGAAGGGTTTTTGCCGTCGCAGTAGTGTGCCGTATGAAGTCCAAATTGATAAGATTCCCCAGCTCATCGTACATGGGTAACAGCGGGTAACAGCGCACGACTGGGGGAGACGAACGCGGCTGAAGCAGAGATACAATGAGCCGGCCCCTCACCGTCGCTGCGGGGCGCATGCCATAAGATCCCCCCGCCTGTTAGACCGGCCGTCGAATGCTCAAGCAGAAAGGACGCGCCCCGCGCGTCTTTAACGAGCATGAAAAGACGCAAGAGGGAAGGGGGAGTCCTCGAGCAGCAACTGTGAACACTGATTTCACGGGCGCGGTTGCCATCGCTGGCGCGCGCGCTTTCTCAGTACCGCGGCAGCCATCCGGGGCTGCTCGTATACCCTTCTATGTGCTACGCTCTCAACGCGAAGAGACTGTGCGGAAGGTAGGTCCTCGCAGTAGTGTGCTTAGGTCCTCGCAGTAGTGTCCTCGCAGTAGTGAGGTAGGTAAAAGCTTTATTGAACACTGAAAGAATCATGTGAGGGGGGGGTGTTAGGGGGGAAGTGGAAGCATGACGACGATGGGTCCATGTAGAGCCGGACACTTCTGTGTCCGGCTCTAGATGGCCGGACACTTCTGTGCTTCGGCGACAGCCCTGGCCCAGCCCACTGTCCGGAGCTGTAACTCCGGTTGCGAGCTGCACAGAGCAGCCTCCCATCACTCCTGGTGTTCTGACCCTTGCCACGGGGGGTTTGGGTTTGTTTGGGCAATTCACAAAGACGTGATTGAAAGACGGCTTGGGTGATACGACACAGGTTTCAGTGAGGAGAGGTTTCGCCATGCGTAGTAAGGGAGAGAACGAAAGGAGTCGTGACTGTGGCCGTTTGAAGTCTGCGCTCCAAAACATGGTCACTTCTGGAACTAGATTTATGCGGTGGGAGATACGTTAGGCGGGAATTTCGATAAAACAGTGTTATATCGTGGTATCTGAGGAGTCGATCCCTGGCACCGCGAAGCGAAGGCAGGTGGCTTTGAGCCTGGTTGACTAGTGCTCGGGCTTGGGTGTGAGCGGCCGTGTTGCCTGGGTGTCCACTGTGCGCAGGGACCCAGAGGAGAGTGATGAGGCGATCAGGCGGAGGAGATAACTCAATGGTTCTAGCAGTCAGGGAGTGGATTTTTAGAGAAAGTGTCCCTGGAGTGGCCCTTACACCAGCGTTTTGTAGAGTTGCGTGAGATCGGATCCACATGAGTTTGCTCCCAGCCCCACTTCGTATTATATTTCAATTTGCTGCTGTCACATTCATTGCTTCACCTTTGCGGTGAAACTGCGACTGTTTTCCTCTACTTTGGCTTTACTTGCAATCGCGTACACTGACGCCACCTTTACTAAAAATTCGCTTGTTCGTGCGCCAATGACGTACATAACCAACAGTGAAGATCTGGAGCCCTTTGTGAGCTTACTTTGGCAACTCTCTTTCTAGGGAGAGTAAAATTACATGTTGTTTTGAACATCGTGGAATTACGCTTATGCCGTGCTGTACCTTTGAGGTGAGGCTTAGCATGGGAGCGTGAAAGCTCGGTGCAGACGCTCAACTTTCAGGTCATGCATACACAAGGGCCACATTTGAGATAACTGGTAACGCCTAAAAAACTACCGTGTTCAATGGAGCAGGAATCGGAGTCCGGAAGTGACCGTGAGTGAATGGGTGCGTTTGTTTCGGGAGAAGAAATATTCCGGATATTTTAAATTATACCCCTCCGCACATGTTTTAGTGGCTTCTCACATTATGTCATCGACGTGGGATGAGTTTTAGTAAGGTTCACGGGCCAGAAAGCAAGAAATACTGAAGTTTGGAGGCTAATGCTGCTCCCTATTTTGTCGTGCAGGAGCAATCCAGTAGACGTGATTGTTTTTCTTGCGTACCACGCGGAGACCGACTTCCAGTACGACCAGTGTCGCATGGTGCCGCCAACGATAGCCTCATCGCAGTTACTGCCGTCTCTCGTCAATTCAGAATATCCCATTCGCTTGGTAAGCACTCTAGGACACCTGCCGTGCACTCTGCGCATGCAACTGCTGTGTAGCACGTAATCTCGCCAGGAGTACATGTCTCCAGTGGCTTTGAAAAATAATGTTTATTGGCTCATGTACACTGAGCAGAGGTTGCTATTTTAGTTTAACCACCACAGGTAACGAGTTCTATGCGGTTATATTGCATAGGAGGCGTCTTAGGTGGTGAGGGGCACTCTACGTCTGGAAGGAATTGTCTCACTATTCGAAGCGCTGCTTCAGAGTGCATTCGCTTATATATAAGCATCGGTACTTCCATAACGCTCACTTGTAGCACGAAACGTGCGCCTTTTTGCTTTTTGTGCACGACTAACGGCAACGAGGCAAACACTGAGCCACAGCAGTGGTTACGCATTTCATAGCTTGGCGCAACGAACCTTGTTGTTCCAGAGCTAATATAGACAGCTTTGCATGTTGTCACACGAAGGCCTGAGTGGAATTTTCCGAGATGAATCAAATCATATCGTCCCTAAATAATCTTTATCCTGACACGTAGGTCTTTGTGCTAAATAGATGTCGTCATCGTAGACACACTGGTATTATCAAAAAGACCTTCGTCATTGTAGCTAATGGAACCAGCAGCAAGGTATTCATTGTAACAGAATGACGCGCTGTCTTGCCTACCTCGACTGATTGAACGTTTCCCGGTGAGGTTTTGCATGCCGTGAGTTTGTCAAATTACTTACTAGCACAACACCCCCCCCCCCCCCACCCTCCAACCAAGTTTAAGCCTCGGCTCGACAGGTGCGGAACACGCCGCAAGTCAAAATTTCCACTCGACCTATCACTGCCAACACGAGAACATATTTTTATGAAGTTGCTTATATGTTCACTGAGTGCCTAACATTTGCTGCTAGCAGAAAACCTTGGTATCCATTTTCGGACTAGAGCTTTTTATACTATCGAGAAAAAAATATTAACGTTGGATAAAAAGAAAAAGTCATACTTTCGTCGCAAGGCGAAGCAATGAATGCGATAGCAACAAATTCGAATGTCAAGCGAAGAATGGCAAGCATATCGAAACGTGCAGCGCGCTGCTCACGCACACATGACGCACGAAAACAACACACACAGGACGTGAGCGAACTAACAACGTTCACAGCTCGACACTTTACGCGCTGCTAAAACAAAAACGACGCACGAAAAGTACTCACAGGTAGAGACAAGCGCGAACTAACAAGTGTCACAGTTCTTACTTGGCTGTCTTTGAAAAGCGCGCTCTTTTCGCGAACGGCGACTCTGCAGCGAGCGAAGTGACCTTCATGCGCTCGGTAACTACAACGCAATATTTCCGGTAAGAGCCCAAGACCTACAATTCTCCCCCCACCGCGAGATAAGCACGTGCGCGCACCCCCCCCCCCCCCCGCGGGGCAAAGTACGCGTGGGAGATGAGCGCGTAAGCGCGCGCGTCGCGACGAGCGGAGCGCCGAGCCAGCGCCGAGCGTGCCCTTTGCGCCAACTCGCTTGTAATGCTGAGAACACGCTGATCTTAAGGCGAAAGGCTTTAATGTCTCATGCTCACGTCCGTCCGTCCATCCGTCCGTCCATATGTGCCTCCGTCCGTCCATCCGTGCCCATCGATCCGTCCGTCTGTCCGCCCGTGTCCGTCCGTCCGTGTCCCTCCATCCGTCCGTGTCCGTCCGTCCTTTCGTCCGTGTCCATCCGTCCTTCCGTGTGCGCCCGTCCGTCCGTCCATCCGTCCTTCCTTCTTTCCAAGCCCTGGCACGGTGCCAGGTGGCCGCCAGGGCGCGCAAACGGACGTCGGTCACGTCGCACTCTACAGCGCTTGCGCTTTGCTTGCGTAGCATCGCTGTGCCCAGCGTTTCCAATTATGCAAGGAGGGAGACGCGCGCATCGCGTTCCATTCTGACCGACCCCATCTCAATGGACACAGGTGTTCGCGGAACACAATTTGGAATTTAGAAAGTGTCCGTCAGTTTAGGTGCTGGAACCCGGATGGTGTCTGCACGATGCGCAAAGCGCGAGAAAATATGAACGCATGCGAACGGAGGCAGATTAGCATCGTGTCTCGCTGCGATTGGCGGTAAACAATTAAAAAAGAAAACACGCACACATTCCGTTTGTGTGCCATCCCACTGTGAGTGTAAAAGAAAAAAAAGACATGGCATAGTCAGTCAAATGGCCACAAGCTTTCGCCGAACACACTTTGGAATTGCAGAAGGGCTGTGTTACGTTGCGACGACTGAAAATAGCGCTAGAAAAAACGGGGACACCAGAAGAGGACACACGACACAGGCGCTAACTTCCAACATAATGTTTAATACCAACGCACGCTCGTCTATATCACCAGAAGAATAACACCACACGACATGTATGATACGCACAAAAATTAATTTCTTAGAAAATACAATTCCTTATTACTGAGCATGAGCGAGGGAGTGCTGACGCACTTGGACCCCAGTGATCAGATAGCCTCAGCCTCAATAATCTCTCTAGTAAGCTTGTCAAACATTCTCTTGATAACTGTGCATGCATTGAATATCGGTGCGCAGCGGCAGGATTTACAATGAATGGCCAGCCAACTACCCTGGCCGTTTTTCACGTTATTACAATGTTCTCTTAATCTATCATTAAGGCAACGGCCCGTCTGTCCAATATACTCCTTACCACAAGAAAGCGGGATACGATAAACAACGCCAATGGTGCAGGGAACAAAAGCAGTTCGATGCTTCTTATTACAACCTTTGGGTTTTCCGTTGCGGTCATGAAGGCCACAAAGGCTGGCCAACTTCTTGGGAGCCGAAAAGACAACCCTAACTTCAGAGCGCTTAGCTAATTTCTTTAGGTTGTGCGATATCCTGTGATGGTATGGTATGACGACTAGGTGCTTCGGTTTCTCGGCATCATGACGCGCGTACGCTTCGCAACCCAGGATGTACAGCGCGTCATGATGCCGAGAAACCGAAGCACCTAGTCGTCATACCATACCATCACAAGATATCGCACAACCTAAAGAAATTAGCTAAGCGCTCTGAAGTTAGGGTTGTCTTTTCGGCTCCCAAGAAGTTGGCCAGCCTTTGTGGCCTTCATGACCGCAACGGAAAACCCAAAGGTTGTAATAAGAAGCATCGAACTGCTTTTGTTCCCTGCACCATTGGCGTTGTTTATCGTATCCCGCTTTCTTGTGGTAGAGTATATTGGACAGACGGGCCGTTGCCTTAATGATAGATTAAGAGAACATTGTAATAACGTGAAAAACGGCCAGGGTAGTTGGCTGGCCATTCATTGTAAATCCTGCCGCTGCGCACCGATATTCAATGCATGCACAGTTATCAAGAGAATGTTTGACAAGCTTACTAGAGAGATTATTGAGGCTGAGGCTATCTGATCACTGGGGTCCAAGTGCGTCAGCACTCCCTCGCTCATGCTCAGCGATAAGGAATTTTATTTTCTAAGAAATTAATTTTTTGTGCGTATCATACATGTCATGTGGTGTTATTCTTCTGGTGATATAGGCGAGCGTGCGATGGTATTAAACATTATGTTGGAAGTTAGCGCCTGTGTCGTGTGTCCTCTTCTTGTGTCCCCGTTTTTTCTAACGCTATTTTCAGTCGTCGCAATGCACCAACAAGCCCAAATTTCGACAGTGCTGTGTTACGTTGTTAGGATGTCTTGATCAACGTGCAGGTTCTTAACCAATGGGTGTCCTAGACGTCGCCACAGACACCCACGAAAGGACGAGGCCGTTTGCACACAACATTTAATACACACACTGAAAACAAGCACACATCACACGGAACTCAAACACTACACAACTAAAACGAGAAATCACAGTCCTTAACGAGCAGTTACTATGGCCATCGGAGAAGTGAGGCACGAGCGCTTGTCTCACCAAGGTCAGTCGTCGTTGAACGGTTTTGGAGAGGATCTCGCAGACGGATGGCCGGAACAGTCTTCCCAGGCTGCTGGTCGAAGAGCAGGCACGATGCCGTAGCCGCGCCCCGGCCGGACACCTACGTCAGAGCTCGGGTCCGAAACCCGACAGCTCAGCGTGTCCACGGGCACAGGACGCCTCGAAGCAGGACCCCGTCACAGACGCGCCGTCATTGCCTGGCAGCACGTCGCAGGTTGCTCCAGGCTCGGCTGGACATCAAGGCTCGGTTCCGGAACCCGACCGCCGAGGAACGTGGCCTCTCTTCTTCGCAGCTTCCCTCGTCTCTCATCTCTCTCTACCCCGCTTCGCCCTCTCATCCTCGCGCATCCCGTGGCTTACTCCGATTGGTCTTTTCTCTTCTCTTCTATTTTATTTTTCTAGCGCTCGTGCAACTTTCTTCTTCCTTTTCTTCTTCTCAATCTTGCATGGCGCGCACTTCAAACACTCGTGCACGTTAATCACTACAGGCTGAAATGCGGGAGAGTTGATATAGATTCATCGTGAAATATTGGCAGTGCAGACTAACGGGACATAGAAAGAGGACACATAGAAGCGCAGTCTGAAACTTGGATTTATTCACGGAAGATGATATATACCAGAAAAACACGAAGGGAAAGGGAAATAGAAGAGGGAAGGTTCCACCATAATCAAGTGTCGTCCAGAACGAGATTTCACCATCCAATAGCGATATGGAAGCTGAAGTGCAGTGAACCTGTTATTGAGGACGTTGTGATTGTTAGCTTTGAAAGTTCATGTGGATTGGCGGTAATATTATCTGCCTGAACATAATCTGTAAGCTCATTACTTTTTTTTCTCATTCAACTGTGCTACTCCTTGCGGTGGGATTTTTTTAGAACAGTCGGGCGTTTTCCACGTACGACGATGCTTGTTATGGGGTTCATTTCAGAATCTTGAGAATGTAGTGTGAATGGCATTTGCGCAACAAACAAGAACACGAAGGGTAGAAATCACGAGACAAGCGCAGACTCGTGGAAACCATGGGCTACGCTTGTCTCGTGGTTTCTCGCCTTGGTGTTCCTGTTTTTTGCGCCAATTCCATTCACAATGCAATACTAACTCGTCCAACGCTCTGTTCTCTTTAGACTCAAATGTAACGACAGGTCTTAGCATTATTATCGATAAGTCTGGGTGTATTGTGGGCCGAGCTGTACGCTTCATCCATGCACAGCTATTAGATATTTCACCGAATTACGTGCGACTAAAGCAGAAAGGGGAGCCATTCATAAACGTTCGAACCCTACGTCACAGGAGACGCCAAGATCACGAGAATCAATGATCGTGGTGCATGTGGACCACAATGTTCATGCTTGAAGGGGGCAGCTTAATTGGCCGGAGACAGCGGGTCAGGTGCAAAGAACGACGAAGATGGCTCTGGATTGTCCATATAGCATACCTGTGGCCACTCTTTACCCGCCATCGGCGCCGATGTAACCAAGTTCGCAGCCCCTGTGATGGCCACTCCGTAACGTCATAACTCGGGTCAAGATTAGACAGGCTTGCTTTAAGCCAAAATGGTGGTTAGTTTCACTGGAAGCAGAACCCACTGCCAATAATGGCTGCTGCCTGCCGGCGATGCAAATTCAGACCTACCGATGACCTTATTTTCGACACATGGGCGCCGCCATCTTGGGCTGTTAGGCGAACGTTTTCTTATTTTCGTACGTCGTGACGTGAAATCAACAAGGTCATGGAATGTGGAGTGCACCAATCTAGCCGTTTCCATGCGTATGCGTCTACTGTAGCACTGTTAGTTTATTTGTTAGATACAAAACGGTAAGGTTAACCACCCAATATGGCTGCCGCGAAACACATCCCTGAAATAGCCCATAGCAGTCCACCATGTAGCGAGCGCTATTGTTCGCCAGTTACAAGAAAGAGACATTACGGAATGGACTGCGTTGCCATCACTACGAAGCTCCATCGCGGGTATGGGTGAATGCACATTGCCACAAACAGGGCTGCGTTTATGTAACTCAAGCAGAAAGCTTGTTTTACGAGGCTCATTTGTAGTACTAGTGCAAGCGAAGATTGTGGCGATCGACTAACAATGCGCGAGAGCTTTTGTTCAACCTTGTCTTCACGGCATCCCCTAGCGTGGATGCCGTGAAGACAAGGTTGAACAGAAGCTCTGTGCCTGCAGAGCTTCTGAACTGAACTGTGCCTGCAGCTGTTTCGTAGTAGTGCTACCTTAAAGACTACCAGTCTATCTATTAGAGCAGGGGGTCTCAAACATGCGGCATGCATACCTTTCACTAGCGGCCCGTGGCTTCACACGGAATAAAGTTTTGTGATTTTGCTAATTATTACTCGCATTATTTTCTCGCTTACGACATTTCACAGCGCTTTCTTCGGGTAAGCTACAGCTGCGGGACGGGCCTCTTGGATTTTTTTTTCTTCGTGAGGCACCCCATGTGGTCACTATGAGTTGAAACATCACCGTGGAAGGAAAAACCTCTATTTCCGAATATATGTACTGATTTTAGTCATTGTGGAAATCAATATCGATCGATATGTCTCTCGATACCGACGTCAAATCTCCTTCAGAAATGACCCATATATATGGGAGATGAGAAAATCGTTACTTCAAATCGCGACGTTAGGTGCGATTTTTTACAAACTCTCTCTCACCCCCCCGCCCCCCTCCCCAAGCTCTTGCGATCATCATTGCGGGTCCTTGTGGGACCATGTTTCGGAATGGCGGCCCGCTAGCTGAGGTGAGTTTGAGACCCCGATATTAGAGGGTGAATGAAAATACCGTTTGCCGAAGTGAAAAAGTAAGGCGGCCGCAGGACTATGTAGAGATCGAGAACTCGCAGACGAAGTGCGGGCACCATGATGTCTGTGGAGCCATCTAATGCCATTGAGGGAAGTACTGCATTGTAGAATTTCGTGGTTACGCCACGTCATTGAACGTTAGGTAATTACTGGCCAGCAGAAAGTGGACTTATACTCCTAATTATGTTATATTTCAGGACAGAGTCGTCGCTGCGATGGCTTCCGGTCAAACGCAGTGGCCCGCCGATGTTTCATTCGCCTTGGCTTTTGGAATGGGAGGCCGGTGGTACATGCCACGGCGTCCACCTAACAGCATTTCCCTTGGAGACGAGTGCAGTCACACGAGGCATCCTGGTGGCTTTCAGATCACCAGCATTTCAACGGTGGGCAAACCATTTCTCTCTTTGCGTAGCCTCTTTAAAACGAAACAATGTACAGGAGCCAGGATATCGCATTACTTTCCCACACTGTTAGCCATTCCGGGGAAATGCGTTTGTCAGATCGATGGTCTATTACAACGCTGCACTCAGCATTCGTGCCTTTTTTAGGAGCTTGCTCCTAATGCTCGCGCCCTGTCCGGCCGCCGCGACGGCGGCGGCGTATACACTTCTCCGCTCAAGGCGCCGGCTTTCCGGTGATTTCAAGAATGCTCACTAGATGGCGGCGCCGCTCAAGGCGACGCGCAGCACCCTCGGCACGTGCGCTTCCTTTCTTTTCTCCGGGAGCTCACGCAGTGAACACTCTTAGTTACCGCTCGACCGCATGAACACCGCAGAAGCCAAGGCAGCAGCGCGGCGGGCTCGCAACGCAGCAGCAGGTGGGGCTCGCCGCCCGAGTGCCGCATGTAATGTATATATAACAACGTTATCACGTTTATATATGATGGTAGGAGATGTGTACGGAGGATTCGCGGGTTACCCGATCATCTCCGAGCAAGCTCCTCCAACATCATTCCCTTGGTGGATATGGCGGTGATTTTTTCCTGCATAATCTGTTTTCCCCTGCGATTTGCTGCCAACCGTGAATTGCTTACAGTTTGCGCCTGAAGTAATGAATGGATGGCCACGTGCTATAATCGCCAGATTAGCACAGTGCGCAAGCCTCCGAATGCCCTCCATTCTCGTCAAGGCAAAACGCACATTGCCCATTGTCTACTATAACAGATAACCAAGATAAGCAAGAAAAGTGCACTTTTATTTTCGTGTAAGCTTTAAAAGGAGGTGTACATAGTAGTAGATACATGTAGTAGCGTAGTAGTAAATGTAGGTCTCCATAGTAGTACATGGGTATTGTAGGGTAGTAGTAAATACAGGTGTCCATAGTGACCAGTAGCAATGCTTTATAATTAAGTCATGACCGTAGCTGTAGAAATTCTTGGCAAATACTCACACCCCACCCCTCTAAGAAAAAGCAATGAAAGCGAAGAACGGTCCGTAATACTAAGGCTGTTAGAAACGAGCAATGAAATACTAGGAGGTATTGTCACGAGGGTGAGAGTATAAAAGGAAGAAATATAGTTACAAAAAATATACAGGGAGAGGTATAAACAGCTGCAGCCAAGATGGCAGAACAGCAACAACACGAACGCTAGCGCGATCGTCGTCTTCATTGCCTTTCTGGTGCATTCCTGCCGTGTAGCATATTGTTACCACCGCCGCTGGTAGCGCCGTCTCGGCGTTTACGAAAGTGTAAGATCGTGTGCGGAGAAGTATGGTTTTCAGATTTCAGATTTTCAGATGCTTTATTTTTCTTGAATTTCACCAAGAAAGGTACAGAAGCTAAAGGTATAACAATACCTGACAAAAGGCCTCTGTACCCATTTCACCAAGATATAAACAAAAAATACACAGTAAATTGTTCACAGCACACAAAATTTCGTTTAAATGTAACATGACAATATAAACAAGAAAATATAAACAAGAAGACCGATAAACATATTACAGTTGACTTATAATTTGAAAGAATACTTTGTGATAGAACCAAGGAAAGGTTTCATACAGAAGTGCGCAAACAATATGTAAAAACAAGAGAATACATGCTAAGTACAATTCATTTAACACAACATTTGTGTGAAAAATTATTTCATGAATAAACGAAGAAGAAAAACTCAAGTAGTTCTGAGCAAAAGCATGACAAGTCATTATACACACAGGAATAGCACAATTATGTACAAGGTAAGAAATAACATGCGTTTCAATCACGTAATCTGGAAGCGAATGCTTTATCCAGTAACATCCTTTTTAGTTTTTTCTTAAAGAGGCCTGGATGAACATCGAAGTCCAAATCTCTTTCGAATTCATTGAGAAGTGACATGGTTTGGATATTTCAAAGATTGCTTGCCATAATTAGTACGTGTTGTTGGCGTGTGTCGCGTTTGATTTCTAAAGTAGTAGGTTGATTGCTTATTACTGTTATTAATGTATAATTTTTCACCGTGTATTAGTTGAAGTAATTTAAAATGAAATATTTGGTCAGCCCTTAACATATTATGCTTTAGAAATAATGGCGCTGTTCTAAGATCCCGCGGGTTGCCCTTATAGCGTTCAAAGCAGCGTAGTACACGTTTTTGCAATATTACTAATTTATTGTAGTTCCCTTGGGTTGTTCGTTCCCCATACTAAATTTCCATAGCATAATTTGGAGTAAAATAGTGCATAATACATATTTTTCATTAGCCACACCGGCACGAAAGCGGCCGCTTTGTATAAACATCCCACACTTTTTGCCAGTTCTACTGATAAATTATTAATATGTGCATTCCAAAATAGGTGCTCTTCAAATATAACACCCAGAAATTTTTGTGTGCCAACTCTACTAATATACTCGCCTTCAAACGTAATTGCCAACTCGCTTATTTATCATTTTGTGCATTGCATGAAAGATGATGTATGTAGTCTTTTTTGCGTTTAACTGCATCCGATTTTCCCTTAACCAGCATGAAAGTGATGATAAATAGTAGTTAACATTAGATTCAAGTGTTTTTAGCTCGTTCGACTCGAAGAATACGTTTGTGTCGTCCGCAAACATAATTATTTCTGGGGAATCACGGATATTTACCAAATCAATTGACGTACAGCAAGAACAAAAGTGGCCCAAGAATTGATCCTTGCGGAACACCTTGGGCCAATTTTAGCTTTGAAGAAGTAGCGCCATTTACCTTGACTACTTGAAAGCGATTTTTTAAATAACTTTCTACTAGGCTTAACGCAGTCCCCCGTATGCCATACATTGACAGCTTCTTAAGCAATGTGTCATGATGAATGCAGTCGAACGCCTTTTTAAAGTCCAAAAACAAACCAAGCATATATTTTCTGTTCTCAATAGTCGTTATTATTTTATCTTTAATAAATGTAAGTGCCTGCTCCGTTGATTTGTTTTTCTGGAAGCCATACTGACTTTTGGTAAGTATGTTGTGCTTATTTACGAAAGATACCAGTCTGCTATGTATGATACTTTCAAAGACCTTTGATATGGTGGGTAGGACTGACACGGGGCGATAATTTGTAAGCATATCTCTTCTACCGCTTTTATAGATGGGTGTTACTCTTGCTATCTTTAGTGCTTGTGGAAAGACACCAGTACTAAGAGTGATATTTATAATGTGGACAAGAACATCCCTTATTAATGGCGATATGTGTTTAATTTCTACAGGACCTATATCATCGACACCAGCTGCCACATTGTTCTTCAACTTATTTATAATTTTCTCAATTTCTGTAGAGTCAGTCGGTTTCAAAAACACAGACGATCTCGTCGGAACAATGTGCACTACAGACTGTGCACACGTATCTTCATTAACTACTCTATATGCGCCAGAGTTAACAAAGAAGTCATTCACACAATCTGCCAAAGTCTTTCCGACTAGAATTGTACCATCTGGGGCAGCTATGTTGAACTCATTACTTGTTTGTTTGCTTCTGCCAGTCAAGCTGTTCACTACCTCCCAGACCTTTTTATGGTTATTAATTATTTTTTCAAAAATGTTTTGGTAATATTCTCTTTTTGCTTTCTTTAAGTCGGAATTCAGTTTGTTTCTGTAGTTTTTATATTCGACAAATACCTCTGCTTGTCGTGATTTAACAAAAGCATGATACAACGAGTTTTTTTCCTTGATTTGTTTGCGAAGGGCTGCATTCATCCAAGGCTTTCGGTACTTTTTACCTTTACGGTTCTGCATCTGCTGTAGTGGGAATGCTTCGTCATACTTTTCCTTTAATAACCGAAAAGATAAGTCATAAGCTGTATCGGCGTTTTTTTCTTTGTAGACGCTTTTCCAATCAATGTCGTTTACAATGTCGTAGAACGTATTCCTTGCAGCCTCATCCACACGCCTTTTAAAACGTATAGGCCTGCTGACCAGACTGCGTTCGGAACAGGTAATGCAAAAGATAGGTAAATGATCACTTAAATCATGTGAGAAAATTCCACTCTCTAAATCTTTTTCGTTTTGATTTGAGACGCAGATGTCGAGCAGACTAGCAGTAGCTGTAGCTATTCTAGTGGGTGATTTGATGTGGTTTGTGCATCCATAAGTGGACAATAACATAACCATTTCTCTGGCATATGTATCCTCGGACATCATATCTATGTTTATGTCACCCATAATTAAAAGCTTATAGCTATGAGAAAACTTTGAAAGTAGAGTCTCGAAAAAAGACATAAAATGACTTTTTCTTCCCATGGGCGGTCTATAGATGACCACAGTGACTGTTTTTTCAATTAGCATTACTAGGCATTCAACGTCATCGTTAATAACAGAATATTCTTCTAGTACCTCGTGAGAAAGACTTTCTTTAAAATAAATAGCAACTCCGCCCCCCCTTCTTATTAACCCGAGATAAATGTTTTGAAATATAGCCTGGTAGGTCCGGTAATTTGTCATTTTTAGTGATCCATGTCTCCGAGAACAGCAACACATCAAAATTAACAGATAATGATTCTAGAAACACAGTAATGTCATCTACCTTCCTTCCCATACTTCTTGTATTCATGTGTAACGCGGCAAATGATTTATCTGAACAGGGAAAATTTCACATTGAAATCTGTGGCGGTAAAGTAATCGGGATTGTTATTTGAAACTTGTTCCATTATGACTAAACTGAGTCACTCAAGTTCCTGCTCTTAATTTGTCAAGATCTTTTTCATCTGAAATGCGGACTACAGGCGAGTCCTCATTTCTGCGTGCCAACACCCGTCCACTGGAAGTCCAGACGTATTTCCACTTAGCCTCCCTCTTTTTTTTTCACAGTTGCTGAGAGCAACGCCTTATTGCGCTGGGTAAGGTGCTCGTTTAGATAGATTGGCTTTCCTTCCCGTTGGCCCAGCAAAGTGGTGTCTAGCCTTTTCTTTCTACATTTTGTGAACAAGGCGTTGCGCATGTCTCTTCTTACGAAACGAACAATGATGTTTTGGATTCCAGGCTTCGGAGTGCGGACCCAGTGACACGTGTCAATATCAGTTGCATCTATCTTTTCGTCAACACTTTCACCTATCTTTTGAATCACTGTGACCGGATCAGCACCGGCCGGTACTCCTTTCACCTCCAAGTTGTTTAGGCGCATGTATTTCTCCATATCTTCGCATCTTTGTGACAGCAAAGTATTTTCATCCTTTAGTTCCTTGTTTCTTTGCGTTAGTTCTTTCACTTCTACTCTCAGTTGCTTGATTTCATCTGCTAATTCTTTCACATCGTTACAGACGTCAGTGCAGAAGGACACACTGTCTTTCAGCTCGCGAATTTCAGCCCGAAAGTCACGTTTAAAGTTTTCGAATGTCCCTTATCAACTCGCGCATGTCTTTTGCGTCGGTCGATTCTTTTTCATGACTTTTACCGCCATCTTTCATATCTTTAGCAGCAGCATCCTTCCCCATTTCCAAAAAGAAAGCAATAAAATCAGCACTTTGCTGTGTTCGGCAGCTGTGCACCACAAAGACGCACCGTCGAAATTTCAACGGTTTAAAGTAGAATTTCTTACCTGCAAAAATACAGTACGTTAGTTGCTTGCCAATAGTGCACAGCTGCCGAACTGAGCTGGGGTCCGCTTGTGGTAGGCTTTTATATCCTGCCGCAGGCCGTCTTCATCCCGTTGCGCAGGCGCACCAGTGGTCCCACGTGGTCAGCGAAGCGCTGGAAAAGTGCGGTTGCAGCTATCCATCTTGCTTGTCGTCGGACTTCTGTGATGCTCTGCCACAAAGATATCGATCCCCCGTAGGTATCTCCAAAAATGCAGTACGTTAGTTGCTTCCCAATAGTGCACAGCTGCCGAACTGAGCTGGGGTCCGCTTGTGGTAGGCTTTTATATCCTGCCGCAGGCCGTCTTCATCCCGTTGCGCAGGCGCACCAGTGGTCCCACGTGGTCAGCGAAGCGCTGGAAGAGTGCGGTTGCAGCTATCCATCTTGCTTGTCGTCGGACTTCTGTGATGCTCTGCCACAAAGATATTCGATCCCCCCGTAGGTATCTGCAAAAATTCAGTACGTTAGTTGCTTGCCAATAGTGCACAGCTGCCGAACTGACCTGCACGATGTCAGTAGCGGGGCCGGACGATGACGAACGACTGTCCAACGGAGCGATCTCATATGTGACCTCGGTGATCTGGCGCAAGACTTTGTAAGGCCCGGAGCGGCGAGAGAGAAACTTCGACGAGAGGCCCACGCGCCGGCAAGGTGTCCAGAGGAGAACCAAAGAGCCTGGAGAGTAGGAAACGTCTCTGCGATGGCTATCATGGCGGGCCTTTTCAGACCGTTGCGAGGCAGAAAGATGATCCCGTGCGATCTGGTGGGTCGCTTGAGCCCGAGAAGTTGCATCACGAGCGTACTCTGTAAGGTTGTGCGTAGCTGATGGTTGAAGAGTATCAAAGGGTAACGTGGGATGACGGCCATACAGGAGATGAAAGGGAGAAAAGCCAGCGGTCTCGTGGCGCGACGAATTGTACACGAACGTGAACATAAGGTGCTATCCCAATCACGGTGATCTGCAGAAACATACATGGATAGCATAGTGATGAAGGTGCGATTGAGGCGTTCGGTGAGTTCATTTGTTTTCAGGTGGTAGGCAGTGGTGAGCTTGTGGCTTGTGGAACAAGAGCGTAGAATATCGTTGACGATCTTGCGAAGAAACGAGCGACCCTGGTCGGTCAGCAGCTGTCGCGGTGCGCCATGGCGGAGTATAACGTCGTGAAGTAAAATGTCCCCGCGACGTCAGTGGCACAGCTTGTCGGTAGTGCCCGCGCTATAGCGTAGCGTGCTGTGTAATCAGTAGCGACAGCAATCCAATGGTTCCCAGTCAGAAACGTTGGAAATGGTCCAACGAGATCGAGGCCGACGCGCTAGAAGGGGACGGTCGGGATGTCGATGGGTTGAAGAGGACCAGCTGGTGACAAGGAAGAGTGCTTGGAGTACTGACAAGCAGCGACGTATCGACGCACTGAACGGTGAAGGCCTGGCCAGAAGAATCGAAGCCGTACGCAATAGTACGGGCGGGTTGCTCCGAGATGTCCAGCGGTAGGGGCGTCGTGAAGCTGTTCAAGAACAGTCGAACGGCGTGTTGCAGGAACTGCAAGTAGTAGCTCCGGCCCCTCGGAACTGGTGTTGCGTCGGCAAAGAATGCCAACACGCAGCGCGAACAAATGGAACGACGGGTCCGCGTGGTGAAAACGTAGACGGTGCATGATAGACCGCAAAAGGACATCGCTGAGCTGTCCCTTGCGTATGTCGGTGAAGGCAGATATAGCGAAGACGCAGGCTTCGGAATCATGTGCTGACAAGTCGGGGGGGATCCGCAGGGTGACGGGATAGACAGTCGGCATCCTGGTGCATTTGGCCAGTCTTGCATATCACGTCAAAGCTGTATTCTTGAAGTTTTAAGGGCCCAGCGTCCCAGTCGTCCAGTGGGATCAATCAACCAATCACTGTTTATTCAATCAACTTAATACAAAAAATGGTTACAAAGGTATTTGGACCATAGGTCGGCGAACTCACTCATGAGTCGACTCACTCGGACTCACTCAGACTCAGACGTAGCCGTGAGTCTGAGTCTGAGTGAGGCCGCGAGAGTAATATTTTGGTAAATTTGAGTCCGAGTGAGTCCGGTTGAAGAAAATTTTGCTGAGTCTGAGTTAGCCCGAAGTGCAAAATATACTTCATGAGTGAGTCTGAGTGAGCTCCACAAGTTTTGCCGACCTATGATTTGGACCATTAGCCTGTGTGGCTAGTTACTGGTCCAATCTATTACATGAGTATTTTATTGCATTTCAGGAGCAAATGTGCAGTTAACATGACTATGAATCTTTATATAAATTCAATGGGAGGGTAGCTTCAAAGGTATATATGTTACATCTAATTAAATACACATCACAATTAACACAAAATTGCTGCAGTAATTTAAGTAGCCAAGCAATACAGAAAAAGTAAAGGCATACATTGTAAAAATACAGAAGATAGGGACACTAGAAAAAAAATGTGCTGAATTTGTGCACAAGACTGCGTTGAAGAATCAAAACAGTCGAACTTACATCAAAACGAAAAGAAAAGAAAGAAAGAATTGTATGCAAGGTGAGTCGTAAAAAGAGCATGGACATGAGCTTAACTTTAGTTAAGAACATGAATGATTTACAAAATGTATTTTACAAGTCAAACTAAAGTTACTTGCAAGTTTAATTTGAAATGGAATTGCGTTCCAGATTTAAGCACCAGTGAACTGGATTAACCGTTCGCCATATACATTCCTACACTTGGGAAGGTTAAAGTTGCCATTGCCTGCATGCTTCGTGTTACGGGTCGGTGCTGACAATGTACTCACAGGTAGTGGAAAGTTTATTTTAATTACAGAGTTAATCAAAACCGCGGTTTTATAATTTCGCTGAGTCGCGAAAGGCAGTATCCGAGTAGATGAAAACAAACGTGAGCTTGGGCAAGAAGAGGAAGAGGACGTAATGATTCGTAAGGCGCGTTTTTGTAGTCGTATGATCGGTTAGGGTGCACGTTGGGTAAGTAAAGCCCTATATCTCGCTACAATCACTGAGTTGAGAGTGGAACAGAGTGAAGTATAATAGAGAGAAGCACGCCCATCGAAGCACGTTATATGGAAAGTAAAACTTGGCTTTAATGAGTGCGAAGCATGCGAAGGCGAGCTTTCTGGATATGTAATTATACCTCTTCCTTCCAATTCAAGTTTTCATCTATTAGAACGCCCAAGTATTTAAACGTGGAAACACGCTCAATGGGTGTGCTGTTAACTTCCAAGTTCAGATGACTATAAGGTAGATTTTTCCTCCTGGAATAAAATATGACCTATTTAGTTTTCGATATATTTAATGCGAGCTTGTTGCGGGAGAACCATGCGGAAATTTCTCCTAACTCTGCCGTGATTTGAGGGACGACAAGCAGAAGAGTGCATGGTGATCAGTAATTACCAAAAAGGTGCGGCCGAACAAGTAAGGTCGAAATTTTCCGACTGCCCAAACTAGTGCGAGGCACTCACGCTCAGTGATGGAAAACTTGCACTCCGAAAAGGAAAGGAGGCGACTGGCATAGGCGATGACGCGATCCTGTCTTTGTTGCCGCTGAGCGAGAACAGCTCCGATACCATGCCTGCTGACATCGGTACGAACTTCAGTAGCGGCAGACGGGCCGAAATGGGCCAAGATTGGTGGGGTGGTAAGTACTGTTGTAAGTGTGTTGAACGCAGTTGCTTGGTCGGTTACCCAATAAAACGGCACGTCTTTCTTCGGTAGTTCCATGAGGGGTCGGGCATTGTCGGCGAAATTTTTGACGAAACGTCGAAAGTAAGAACCCAAACCGACAAAGCTCCGTACATCTTTCACGGAACGTGGTATGGGGAAATCTTTGACGACTCGAATTCTGTCGGGATCAGGTTGCACGCCTCGAGTACTGACAAGGTGACCCAGCACAGTAATTTCCCGGCGGCCAAAACGGCATTTGGAAGAGTTGAGTTGAAGTCCTGCTGTTCTGAATACCCCAAGCACAGACGACAGGCGGTGAAGGTGGCTTTCAAATGTGGGCGGGCGAATACGGTGACGTCATCCAGATAGCAAAGGCACGTTGACCATTTGTATCCACGATGGAGGGAGTCCATCATGCCTTCAAATGTAGCTGGGGCGTTACACAAACCGAATGGCATAAGTTTGAACTGGAAAAGTCCATCCGGTGTAACAAATGCGGTCTTTTCACGGTCCCGATGAACGACAAAAATCTGCCAGTATCCGGATCTCAAGTCGATAAATGAGAAGTAGGCACACGCGTGTAGGCAGACCAGAGCGTCGTCAATCCGCGGCAGTGGTTATACGTCCTTGCGTGTTACTTTGTTTAGGTGGCGGCAGTCTACGCAGAAGCTCCAGCTGCCGTCCTTTTTCTTTACTAGCACGACCGGCGATGTCCATGGACTGCAGGATGGTTCTATGACGTCGGTTTGTGAGCATTTTTTCAACTTCATGCTGGATGACTTGTCGCTGAGCATGGGATACGCGATAAGGACTTCGTCGGATTGGGCTGGCGTCTCCAGTGTTGATCTGATGAGTGACAAAGGATGTCTGACCCAAAGGGCGCTCATCAATATATGCAATTTTAGATGTGAAGCATCTTGTGGCGAAGTTCAATCCGGTGGTGGTGGTGGTGGCGTGTGGCATGACCACCCTTACTGCGCATGCGCAAACCCTCTCCATGAACCTCCTCTCCTACGCTCCCCCCTCTCTCTCCTCTAGGCATCCCTCCCGCGGCGTTTACACACCCATTGAGCATGCGCGTCCCCTCCCCCCCTCTCTCTCTCTCCTACGCTCCCCCCTCTCTCAAGGCATCCCTTCCGCGGCGTTTACACCCCCCATTGCGCATGCGCGTCCCCTCCCCCCTCTCTCCTCTCCTACGCTCCCCCTCTCTCGCCTCGCAACGCCGACGCAGGCAGCGTCTGCTAGCGAGTTTCTTGATTGAAAAAGTCACAGTTTCACCGCAGGGGTGAAGCAATGAATGCGATAGCAACAAATTGTAATGTTATACGAAGTGAGACTGGCAGCTAACTCTTTTGGATCCGATCTCACGCAACTCTAGAAAACGCTCGTTTAAGAGAATACGGCCGCTCCAGGGACACTCTGCTCGCCACATTCTCTTCGCGTTGAGAGCGCAGCACGTAGAAGGATATACCGGCCTCCCGCTGTCGGCCGCCGAGAAGGGGAGATAACGCGCGCGCCCGCGACGACCGCGCTCGTAAAATCGAAGGTCACTCGAGGGAACCCCCCCCCCCCTCGCGTCTTTTCACGCTCACGAACGACGGGCGGGGCCAGGTTGAACAGTTGGGGGGGATCTTATCCCATGCGCCTCGGAGCGACGGAGACGGGCCGGCTCTGTGATCTCCGCTTCAGCCACGTTCAACGCTCCCGCTCGCCCGCTATTACCCGCTGGTGGAACGTACGATGCGCAGGGGGCTCTTATCAATTTGGACTTCATACGTGACATGACGGCGACGGCAGCGGCGACGGCAACGGTGACGGCAAAATATCGTCGAGACTGTCCATATGATTGCTATTGCAATAAAAACCGACTGCTCGCGCTGCACAACCGTTCAACGCCGACGCAGGCAGCGTCTGCTAGCGAGTTTCTTGATTGAAAAAACCGACTGCTCGCGCTGCACAACCGTTCACTGGCCACCCCGTATATATAGGCACTGGATCTTCATCTGCAAGGTTGTGCCGGTGGGAGATTTCTCCTGTGCGTTGTCGTACGATAAAAATTCGCAGCGTGCGCGTTAATTAAAAGCGGACTGCGGGTCTCTGTGTCCAATCAGAGTCTTCTTTCTCTCATTGCCCATTAGCAGCGATTGGCGTGGTTCAGTAGGAAACACCGGTCCATCACTGCGTGATTGCGCCTCCCCAGATTTCTCCCCTGCGCAACGCCGCGATGAGCGCCAGCGTCAACACCGCCGCCAGTGTAAGCGTTAGCGCCCGCTGCTTCGCGTCTACACATGGTTAACTTTAGCGGGAGATGGTGTGATTTTTTTACCATGGACGAGCACTATACGTGATAGCTAACAGATGTTAATGATGCAGGTTTCAGCGACTAGAAGTTTTCCTTAATGTATACTGATGTGCTAGTTGCTGAGCCATGATTTCAGTGAAGTGGCGCACCTAAACAGGAGACAGTTTAACACATGCATAAAAAAAGAGACGCAGTTGTCACATCAACGCTGATCTCATATGGTCTGCAACGCGAAGAACATGTAAACCTTAGTGTACAAGCACCAAATGCTGCAGGTGAGGTTTTGGCGACTCAACGCTACAACGGTGGCCAGAAGGGTGAGTGGTCTACATGGCCTACAGACCGACTATATAGTTGATCATTTCACCACATCATGAAACCGAACCTGCGCGCCGTGCGCGGCTGTTAGATGGACAGGCACGCACCTCGTTACGCAGGTCGTTTGCCACACTCTGTTCGCGAACGCCGTATTTCGAGGGTATCCTTGCCGCTGATTTCGGCTTTGGCGTAAGCGTTATAATAGCGTACTTAGAGGCTTATACAATTCAATAGTGAGAAATGTTGCTAATGAAACAGGAGAACCAATTTTCTTCGTTTTGTACTTCCATACTTCATATGCATAAAAACTGCGGGCGACTCTAATCAACAACTTAGATGACTGCTAGTGGCAATCGCACGCCGACGCTCGTGTGCCCTGGCATATTCCATGGTTTTGTGTTCCGTCACACTGAAGGAGCGTAGAGGCCACGTAGCAAGAAGCGCGAGGTGGAGATCAGCTCCGCAACGATCCCAGCAGTTTCGAAGAAAACCGTCTGCTCTTGGAATAAACACACTCAATTAATTTTCATTAACAATACCGACAGTTAACAGGCCTTTATCTAAGTAAACTTGTTATCCCATATGTGTATCCAATATAATTCTTAACTTGAACCAGGAGCGTCGATTTCTTACCAGCTTCACTTTTGGATGTCTCTTGAATATTCGGAAAACTGGAAAAAAAGAGTAACAAGATTGTCACTGGATGCTCAAACACCGCACCGCATTTTTTTTATCATTTGTACAAGTGGAGCGCTCTCATCTTCGGGGTCATGACTCCTTACAAGCCAGAATTTTCGCTTAGATGACAGCGAGAGAAAGCATGGCTTTTTGTACACTTCGATTCATATCAATTTACGTCACGTTTAGTACACTACAGTTAAAAGACGACAATTAACGCCTTCTTTGCTTTCCGTGGCTTAGATAGATGTTCATCTTGAGTAAGGCTCTCTCCATCAACACATGGATTACATTCTGCAAAAAAATACTATCTTCAAAAGTGTATATCCACATAAATGACCTACTCTGCACTTTTTTAAAGCTGTATGTGAAGGACCGAATTATGTTTCCGGAAATGGTTATGCACATACACTCCTATAAATGCGTCAGGGAAGGGCATACTCACATTGGATGCGTCTCGGAGGGACACGGTTGACGGCATGACGAAACACATGGGGACAAGGCACGCATGCACTGGCGTGCGCAAGGTTCCCCATTTTAGGGGGGGAGGGTAGGGCAGTTTTAATGCAGCGTATAAGCCCCGCTTATCCCGATCCCCTCCCGCTGACACCCTTACGATCAGAACGCAGTGCAAAGAAAAAGGTCCTCCATCCCCCCTTCTTCTGCACCTGTCTATGAACACATTGATGTGACCGAGGAGGGGTTACAGGCTGCCACCCAGGTTCCGGCGCAGAAGAACCCTTGTGAGGCTTCTTGTGCTAAAAAAAACACACCTTTAATTTACATATTTACAGAGAGACGGACAAAGGGTGCAGACGCACCTTCACAGTACAACAGCTCACACAAGAGCTGACAGGTCCCCTCGAAGGCCAGAGAGGCCAGAGAGCGCTCGCCTTTTTTTATAGCGGTCCGTGCCCGCGCTTCTCTCCAAGTCTATTCACACGACGCGGACTGCGTGTTGCAGCAACGCCGATGCGCGTTCCCTGCAGCGCACAAGTACACCTCTTGCGTTCCTGCAGGACCCGGACTGCGTTTGGAAGGTATGCCGATGGGCGTCCCTTGCAGGCCGCGTTGCCGGTTATGACAGCCCTGTCCGCCGCCCGAAAAGGTCACGTAAGGGCTGCAGTAGCGCTACTCCCTGAAGTGAGCGTTGTGCGTCTCCGTATGCTTCACACTGATTCTCCGCCAGAACGCACACACGCACATCACTCAACAGGTCACTCCGTAAGCGCACTTTGGCATCGCCACAATCCACAGCACACCAACGCCCGCTCGGTTTCAGCATACAGCTCCACAGCTGCCGAGGCCCGGTCACCGCTGCCTGGTTGTTCCCCGGTCGACTATGGCACGAAGCGCAGCAGAAAGACCGCAGTCCACAGTCTAGTTCATCGTGTCCTCAATGCTACGCTGTGGGACTAGCAGGCGTAGCTAGACTTCTGTGCTGCCTGGCGTAAGCGGGAAGTGACGCACTCAACCCGATACCAACGCTGAGAACACTGAGGTCTCCCGAGATCCACCAGGTGTAATTTACTGCAAAGGCTCCTTTCTTAATTTTTTTTCGCACACCAGAAGCCTACACCATGGTGGTGACCAGTTAACTTTACGCTTAAGTGATAGCGTCCCAAACCATGCGAGGGAAGCTTTTCACATGCTCGACAGACCCTCGAAAGAAAGCCTCTTTGAAGCGTGTTCTTTGAGACGCGAGTCTGCCCATCCGCATAAAAGCACCCGGACGCTTCACTGAATTTCTATCCAAAGTGCAGCAAAGATAGGATCCAAACCGAAGGATCTGCCTCCGGACGCATGGCTACAGGCAGCGTCCAAACGACCCCTTCCTGCACGGAAACGCCTTCTTTTGGCCCAATCTCTCTCAGACGCAATATCTTTGAGGAGGTGCCCTCTGCAACGAGAGACACTATAGGAAATACAGCAGCTCCCTCCCCATTGAATAAGCTGGGCTCTAAAAATTTTCCTATTACCTCCTCTGCCACTTTCTGCATCTTTATCGCTGCATTCCACAAAACTCAGTGTTTCATTTTGGCTATCCTGCCTATACTCAAGCACCACCGACCATATACCTCCTGCTTTAACGAGTGCTTGTTCACTCATCTCCTGCTCACTCGAAGAAATCGCATCTGCCCCAAGTCAAGAAGTTGAACCTTTCTTTACGAGCGAGTCATCCTGGTTTTCGGCCATGCTTGTGGCGCCCGTTATATCCGACTGACGATGGACGCAGTACTCGGGCACACTGCGCTTCTAACTCTCCGCTGACGGGAACGCCTTCTAGCGGCGGCGCGCGCGTCCGTGGGGCGATAGAAGCTTCGAAACGCCGCGGCCGGTGGCAGCATTCATGCCAGCTCCTCCATGTTTTTCCCGCAATTTTGCGAAATGTTTCTTCATTGGCGGTCGTTCCATGGCTCACTCAGCGTCGCAGCAACAATGTTTGTTGTGTTGTGGACTGTCACAATACCTACAGCAATTCACCTGGAAGAAAGTTTTACCGCTCGCCGAAGGCGCACTGCGAGATGGAAAGGCCGGCGTGACAAGTAAGACTTTTTGTCATTTTATTCGGTGCAGGGTGTTACGCTCATTCCATGGGAGAGGCGACCATGGAATGAAACAGTGTCTCAGACCTGCCTTAATTGCGATACACCCATTAATCGTGGTCTCCAAATTGCGATGTACTTGTTTTCACGCTGAATCGGTATCGCGAAGAGGTTGTTTAATTCTCGTTCTTATTTCACGCGCAGCGTTGATGGAACAAGCTGGGAGAACACAGAAAATAGCAGAAGTTGCCGAACGCAAACCAGCCTGCCACCCAACGATTTTTTTCCATCCCCTTACAAGAAGGCTGGAACAGCTCACTCATGCGAACGCTGCGAAAGGTGCGGTGACATTTATGCGTGTTTTGCACGTTGTTTAGGCTTGACAGCAATGAATATTCATTTCTTTGTAGACGTATTCGATTCACAGTTTCTGTTTTTAAGACAAATCTACCTGTTTTGCGCTTTTGATGCTCGTATGTTATTTTTCTTAACTTTAAATAACCTAAATAAACGTCGTGCTCAAGTCAGTTTTCTACATCTCGACAGTATTTTTGTTTTATTATGGTTGTAACTGGTGCTCACATGACTCTCATGGGACTCTCGCATGACTTGTTTTTGATTCGCTCTCAAATCTCTACAGGTACACGGCCACTGCCACAACGTGCTTGCGCTTGCCGGCTATGCCTGCTCTTCAGTCGCACGCAGGTCGCGTCACTGGCGCATCTGTTTCGAGAGAGCTCCAAAACAAGAAAATGGAAATGAAATAAAACGAGATAATTGAATAAAATTCCTTGCTTACTATCAACTTGATGGTCTTCGATGGAGCGTTGATGCGTGTTTGGGGCACACACCGACCTGTCACCGCGCTTCCATCCGCAAAGACAAGTTGTTTAACATGATGTACACGACCTACCTGGAACAGAATCTTTCCTTTATCAATGTTTGCTCGTCCGAAACATTTATTCAAACCTTCCACGGTCACAAAACCAGCCAGCAGTTGCAGAGGAACGCAAGCAGACGACACCATGCTTGCGAAAGCAGCCCCGCGTGCGGTCTGGGAGGGAACGCTATCACCCCAGGGACGCGGAAACGGCCGCGTTGGCGCTGAACGCCGCCGCTTTGGAGGCGCCGCCTGTGCAAGCGCAGTGTGGCCATAGACATCGGCGCGTTCAACGTTTCTCTCGCCCGGTGTATTCTGAATTCCTACGTTTACTGTACCCTGACCACCGGCACGTGTCGCCTGCAGAATCTGAAGCTGAAGCCTTAATCGTTCAAGCTCCCTTTCTTGAGCTGCAGCTTCTTCCTTACGCCTGGCGGTCTCTCTTGCCAACGCAAGACGCTCCCGTTCCTCGTCTTCTCGCGCCTTCTCCACCCTCTCCTGAATGAGCTCCCAGCACTCACAAAGCTCCTCCTCATCCGCGCCGGAATTCTTAATTGCCTGTATTAAATGGGGCTTTCTATGTATACTCGCCACCTCAATCCCCACAGCTCCTCGCACAAGAGAACTAAATCCGGTTTCCTCAACTTGTTTAAATCCATGGTCATCCCGTGCAGACTTCCGTTGCTCAAGCTGCCGTGAAGGTACCTCTAATAAACACAAACCTTCACGAAGCAGCAGCCAATCTACTCCTTTGGATAAACATCACCATCTATCCAAAACACCTGGTAGAATCCCTACGGAAAGTGAGCACTCACCAGCATCGGCACCAGGCAATAACCCCAACCGGATCTTACCGCTGCCAACCAGCTGATGTGACCGATGAGGGGGTACAGGCTGCCACCCAGGCACCGGCGAAGGAGTGACTCTTGAGAGGCTTCTAGCTTACAAAAAAACACGCGTTTTATTTTACATATTTACAAAGAGACAAACAAAGGGTGCAGACGCCCTTCACATTACAAGAGCTCACAAGAGACGAGAGGCTTTAAGGCCAGACAGAGCGCTCCTTTTATAGCGGTCCGAGCACGCGCTTTTCGTCAAGCGTTTTTGCAGGACGCAGACTGCGTGTAGCCCCAACGCCGATGCGCGTCCCCTGTAGCGTGCCAGGACACCTCTTGCGTTCCTGCAGAACGCGGACCGCGTTTCGAAGGTACGCCGATGAGCGTCCCTTGCAGGCCGTGTCTTTGCATTGCCGGTCATAACAACATATATTGCAAAGTACACGTGACATGCCATTGCAACTAATGACGTACGGTGATGGCACACGTGCATTGCACAGCACAATCGGCACATCTTTTGTCATTACAAGTGCCAACCATATTTATAGCCCAATGGCGGTGGATTAAGCCTGCCTCGTGCCCTGCGACGCCAACTCACTAGTACGCGATGAGCCGCGACAGCCTCTAACTTATTTTTTCGTTGTGTAAATGGCTAGTCAATAAGGCATGCAACTTCTTGGTCTCCTATAGGCACCCGGCACTGACCAGAGGGCGCGATGGAACTCTTGTGGGCCGCCTGAAAATTGATGGTACCGATCTCTAGGGATACCAAGAAAATGAAACGCTGGCTGAACACATCGACGCGCTCAAGCGTCTCCCTTTTGGGCACGTTTTCAACGAACGCTTCCTGAGTGCGTCCGTGATCAACCGTGACCGCCCTCCCCCGCACATAAAAAAAAGTGCACACGTGCCTTGGCGGGTCCGTTTTCGCTGCGTCTACTCGCTAGGCTATGCAGTGGCGAAGTGGCGCGCCTTTTTTTTTGCTGCGTATACTCGCTAGGCTGTGTGTTCTGGCGCTACCGTCGGATCTCGTAAACTGCATTGCCGGGTGCCTATAGGTGTTAATCTCAACAAAACTACTTGATGAGGACTCATTGTGGCTTACGGGAGTGCTTTAGCGCTTTTCTCGTATGGTTCTTCACCTTCTTCGTTCGTTGCACTACTAGCCACTAAGGGTTAATATCAACGTCGGAACCCAAATCAGACCGTGTTTTCACCGACTCACTACTGAATTGAGTACGCGTTCTGCTGAGAATCAAGCGAAGAACCTACATTATTGAGGGACCCCCTCCTCCCCCCCCACCCCACCCACCCCCCCCAAAAAAAGTTCTCATTGCACTGCAAAAAATGCCTGGCATATACACTATCTTACGGGTGGGTTTCGGTGCTGTCGACAGCACAGTATGGCGGCGCGTGGGGATACAAATGACACAAAACGTCCATGCCGTTTTGTATCTTTAACAACTAAACAAACAGTGGTATGGCAGACGCATAGGCATTTAAACTGTTGGGCTGGTGCATTCGAGGTTTCATGACTGTATAAATTCACAGTGATGTACAAAAAAAACAAAAAAAAACACACACACACACATTCGTATAACAGCCTAAAGCGGCGCCGCCCATATGTATTCCGTAAAACAGTCTATAGCATGCTGTATAAATTGCAGACACAGGCGTGAGTAATTTCTTTGACTGCGCGTTTTCTTCAACTAATTGAAGGGTTTTTCTTGTGCTCCAACAGGCGTGCGCAGACCGGGGCTTGAACAGCACGTTCCACCACGACGCCACCTACGATGCCCCTGTCGCGTATAGGCGCTCCGACAACTGGCTATTTACGTACGAGAGCGCCCATTCGCTTCGTTCTAAGGTGAGGACCTATGTTCTTGATGTGAAAGATCGCTGCTTCTCAGCGCAATTTTTGTAGGATTGCGAAAGGCGCGTTCGCTCTCTCACCGTTTTATTTTATTAAATTTCACGCGCGCCACCTCCTTTCGTTGTAACCACGCTGCTTTTGTACTCGCTCACAACGTCACATGCAAGCAATTGCTCTTAAAATCCTGAACTCAAGCAACCTCCTTATGTATAGGCTGGTATTGGGCTCCGAAACATCGAATAGGTATTTCCATTGATGTTACCGAAAGTGACGCGCCGGAAATACCGGCAGATTATATCTTGGTGCTACTTCCGATGCCTTGTTTGGAGAAGAGGAAGGCCTTGACTGTTTTAGAAAAACACCTATTTTTCATTACTTATTTTCAGTAAAACGTCCTCATCCAGCAGAATTTCGGAGTGGTTGAATTCAGTTATAATTATGGGTATACGATTACTGTCATTTAAAATCTGCGATGAAAAAGCCTCTTTGTTCAGACGATATTCGCACGCGTTCTCGGCTTTTCTTTTGACTGGGGTTCACCGCCTTAAAGGGATACGGTACGATAACTTTGAGGGCCGCGTTTTGCAGTAGAACACGAGTTTCACTACTGAATATGACGAAAACAACAAAGTGATTTGATAAAATGTGCGAGAAACGTTTTTTTTTCGGCTCTTTTCGGTCGTGGCTATAGCGCCCTAGCGGCCCTCGGTAGCAGCTGCATTAATACGTCATGACAACCCGCGAACGCGCGGCGGCAGCAGCCCCGGAGGCCGTGGTGCCTGTTCATTGCTGTCGGCGCTGCTCGACTGCAATTGTGCTACGTCTGAAACGTCGGGGAAACTTACAAGGTAAATGTAACTGGTAGCGAAGCTTCCATAGAAGCCCATACGTTCAGAAAATGGCGTCTTATCAGCTGCTCATGGGGCTTAGCGCCATCTGTGTGAAGAGGGAACACTTCCGGCGGAACAAAAAATAAAGCGGATGTGACGCAATAGCTGGTGAACAAGTGACGTCATTTTGTAGGCACTAGCGCGAAATTTGATCGCAAATTAGTTTTCGTAGGCCCCTGATTGCTGAGGACTCGCGCTAAGGCGATCACCGGCGAGTCCTTCACGAATGCGCTTCAAGTCAACGCCAGGCAAACTAATATCGACTCATGACTAGATAGTGATGTTTAAGTGCACTGCCGTTCAATCCGCCTCGGTTTTACTAGGAAACTTATTCTTAGAACTTTTATTCGGCGTTCGCGGCATCTTCCACAGATGGATTGTACTTTTCATATCTGCAGCGTTGCTTGTTTACTTTGCACATACGTAGGTTCCTTGGTGTACACATTGCTTGTGTTCTTCAGTTCTAACAAGAAGAAATGACGTTGAGCACCGCAAAATTATGACACTTCAGTTTTATTCAATGGTCGCAATCACTCAATTTTATTACACTGCACAAAATGAGCATCAAGTGAATAAGCACAAAAAGTGTGCGGACACTACGTGCCCTTTGTTTTGCCTCATGCTCCGATAAATTGCCGTTACATATGCGAAAGCAGGTATGCGAATTGCAGCGCAATAGATAACTTAGCGATCTGCTCACCGATAGCACGAATAACCGTAGGCACTGCGTGTTCAAGAAGAAAGCCGGGCCGCAGGAATATACTGATGCATGAAAGTCCTGTGAGCACAGTCCTCCTAACCGTTGCCCTTGTTTCTTATCTAGAAGACATGGGTAGCCAGGCATACGTGTGTTGCTACTGCATCTTTGCACAGCACATCCTTTCCGCAGGTACCGAGGCAAGCACTCGACGTTAAATGTTATCCGTATCGTCCCGTTGTCTGTTGGACACTGTACTCACGACGTTCACCAACGATGCAACGCACGTCCCAACTTGGCTCACAGCACAACTTAAATTTTCACCAAAATAATTCAGAGAACGCAAGCAAGTGCCGAACACTAAAACGCGTGAGGGGGGTGTGTCATCACAGACGAATTTTACAAGTGCGCGTTTCCATGCAGCGCAAGGGCTGCACTGAGTAATAAATGGCGTGCGCAGAGGACGCTAAGAAAAACATTTTTGCGTAATAATAAAACATTGTCATAAATTACTTGCTGATTGGACCTACATAATATTGTTGGGGAAATAAATGTCATTTGTAAAACATAACGATTGTTTCGCCTTTGAATAAAACTTAATTTCTCGCTATTAGTGTTTGTTCCCGCCAAACATAGTCGCGCTGCAATCGCAGCTCCCATAACTCCCCATGCTGATGTCGCTGGCAATAGCTTCTGAACCGCTTTTCGCACGAAGTTTCGCGACCTATTTGGATAGAACTTGAAACTTATCTCTTTGTGTAACACGTGCTTTCCCGCGATCGGTCTTCGGTTCTCAAGCGTTCGTCGTTGCGGAAGGAAATGCCTGGCTTCGATTGCGCTGAAGGCTGTTATAACCGGATCGTCGGTCGCGACACACCCTGGCATACGTTTGCTAGAAATGACAAGCGGCGTAGACTCTGGATACGTGCTGTTCAGTTATCAAGCCATACCTGGACACATTTATAAATTGACTCAATTTGCTAGCTCGGAACACTTCGGTGCTTCACTTAGCTGTGTCTAAAAAAAAAGCAAAAGCATGCCACGGTGGCGCCATATCGCTGTAATGCGGGCGAACGAGGCTTGCTTTTGATTAGGAAATATTTAGCGCAAAGTTACACAAGAACGAGAAGGGAGGACACAACACGTGCGCTAACTTTCAACAAAATGGTATACGCATTTCAACCGAATCACGAATATATACAGTGTTGATGCTCACACGCTACAGCCAAGTGTCTTGCGCTGCGAAATACTTTTTTTTTGTCATTCTGATTTTTACAGGAAACGCGCAGAGAAGTGCTATTTTCTTAACCTTTTTTACAAGATATGCGCACCAACCACAAAACTAATGCACGTTCAAGAAATGCAATTCTTTTTCTGACAGGGACAGGGATGGCGTGCTTGCACAGTCGCTACACAACTTTGCGATTTTGGTGGCTTCTACTATTAGTCTGATTAGTTCATACGGTTAGTCAATAACACCTTGGTGTTTTCAAGAAAAAAAAACCGCCAGATCCCACTCACTGTGGGAATCGATGTAATGCGAAGCAGCCAGGAAGCAGCAAATGATGCTGTACATAATATGCATGTCATGATTCACATGTCACCATCTGCGACTTATGTTCGCTATACCAATTCCAATTTTGGTGTATATCAAGCTAGCGAAACGGCCGTGAGCGCGCCATGAGCGCGGCATGCAAGTCATGTTGCACGTGACATGTCATGATTTCCCTATTACCACTTATCATTTATGTTCGACATACAGTCACGTCACGCAACACCAAATTTGATGTATATCAATCTAGCGAAAAGGCCACGAGAGTGACATGAGCGTGGCATGCAAGTCATGCTGCACATGACATGTCATGATTTCCATATTACCACTTGTCATTTATGCATCTTCATACAATCACGTCGCTGAATACCAAATTTGGTGTTTATCAAGCTAGCGAAACGGCCACGAGAGTGTCATGAGCGTGGCATGCAAGTCATGTTGCACGTGACATGTCATGATTTCCCTATTACCACTTATCATTTATGTTCGACATACAGTCACGTCACGCAACACCAAATTTGATATATATCAATCTAGCGAAAAGGCCACGAGAGTGACATGAGCGTGGCATGCATGTCATGCTGCACATGACATGTCATGATTTCCATATTACCACTTGTCATTTATGCAACTTCATACAATCACGTCGCTGGATACCAAATTTGGTGTATATCAAGCTAGCGAAAAGGCCATGAGAGTGTCATGAGCGTGGCATGCAAGTCATGTTGCACATGCCATGTCATGATTTCCATATGACCGCTTGGCATTTATGTTCTTCATACAGTCACGTCATGCGATACTAAATTTGGTGTATATCAAGCTAGCGAAGCGGCCGTCAGCGCGCCATGAGCGTGGCATGTAAATAATGTACATGACATGCAGGTCGGTCATGATTTTCATATTACCACCTGTCATTTACGTTGGTCATGTAGAAATGTCTCATCGTATTAATTTTTGGATATATCAAGTTAACAAAATGGCCTGAGGAGCACTATGGCCATGGCGTATAAATCATACCTTTCATGACAAGTTAGTTATGATATTCATGATATTGTCACGTGGTCGTGACGTCGACGAAGGCAGCAGGCTACGTGTCCGGGATGAAACTGTTTATTAGGCCGAACTTGTGGCCGGTAAACGGAAAGTAAGTTTACAGCATACACGCTGGCACTAATAGCGGCGAACAGAGCGTCGGCCGTCGATCAACTGAACTTCGTTGGAACGCGCCGGCTTTTATAAATCACGCGTCGAACATTCTAGCCTTATCACTAGTCGTCGCGCAAGCTCTGGAATAATCTTGAGTGTTAGCGTCGTGCGTGCCAATCTTAACAAAACGATCTACTACAACCGAGAAGCTTCTGGAACATTAAGGCGCGGTCTGTGCCGAGTACTGCTGATAGTCTTTGTGGGCGGAAACCGAGTACAGTAAAAGAATCGCGTGTGGCAATATGACGAGTCATTCATGTTCGTCATACAGTCATGTTATGTCATACCAATTTTGGTATAAATCCCATTAACGATACGGCCAGGAGAGCACAAAGTCGTAGGCGGCTAGATAGATTGATAGATACGCTCAAAGTCGCTGAAGATCGCTAAGAAATGCTTCGCATTTAAAACGGGGCGCACCCACAAGCTCTGCAATGCATCGCGAGCCAGCCATTGTTACCCTTCTTTATAAGGTTGCAGTGCTCTCGCAACCTGTTATTCAGACAAGATGGGTACGATGGCTGGCTCGCGGTGCATTGCAGAGCTTGTGGGCTCGCCCCTGTTTTTTGAGAACACCAAGGTGTTATTGACTAACCGTGATGAAGTAACCAGACTAATAGTAGAAGCCGCCAAAATCGCAAAGTTGGGTAGCGACTGTGCAAGCGCGCCGGCGCTGTCCCTGTCAGAAAAAGAATTGCATTTTTTTAACGTGCATTAGTTTTGTGGTTGGTGCACATATCTTGTAAAAACAGGTAATGATAAGAAAATATCACTTGTCTGCGCGTCTTCTGTCAAAATCAGAATGACAAAAAGTACTCTGCGCATGACATTTGGCTGTACCGTGTGAGCATCACCACTGTATTTATTCTTGATTCGGTTGAAATAAACCATTTTGTTGAAAGTTAGCGCACGTGCTGTGTCCTCGCATCACGGCCGAATTTCTCCTGTTGCTTTCGAATATGCCGTGCTTTCCATCGTGATAAAGTCAACCGATTTCGATTAATGCAACCTGTAACTGGCTCGTGATAGCATGGATGTGACAGTATCTCCCGTATGTACAGACTATGAAACGGCTGTGAAATTCCGCACATTCGGTGCCTCGCCGCGCATGAAACGAACTGCGCAGTGGTCGAATGCCGACCGCATAGGCAAACACAAAGCGACGAACTACGAGGCATGAGACTGTTTGGCGTAGCGCACACCCACAAGGACAAAGAAGGACACACACAAACACAGCGCTAACTTTCAACTATGGTTTTATTTCTGATCACACGTGTTATTTATACAGCAACAGGCGATAGATAAAACCAAGGAAACACCTAGGAAAAATAAAAACACATGTGATAGTACAGCATCGATCGCGCACATGTCATCACTGATTACAACATCTGCACACACTTTCTTCAAAGTGACAATTCAAGATACCTCTTTTCTTTATCGGACAAACCTAAAGACGGCGCACTCGCGCATTTTCCTTTCACTTTTTCAATTTCAAACGCCTCGATTGTTTCCCGGGTTGTTTTTCCTCGAGCCCTATATAGAATACGCGCCTTTGGCAGTGAATGCCCAAGTGGTCAGACACAGCTTTTTTTTACATTATACGAGTGTTCCCTGAGCCTTTGGTTTATACACCTTCCCTTTTGCAATTGAATTGCAAAATGCTGCCGGGGTGTCGAGTGAGCAGTTTTTAGAACTTCTTCCCTTTTATCTAAACTCGACATATGCGACGTGTAATGGAAGCATTGGAAAACAAAGAAATGACATCTGTATAGGTTATTGCATCACCCCATACTTGAGCGATATGTTTTTAGCAAAGCTTAACCAAGTTCTCGATGCACGTGTAAAGCACACTGATGTTGTTGCTGTTTTTAGATTTGTAGGCGACCACTTGATCGTATGTAATAATGAATCTGACAGTTTTGACGCGGTCATTTCAGGAACGCTAGCCGTGTTCACGACGGAGTTATCTCCTCTGACGTTGACGCATGAAGTCCCAAATGACAACTACATAAGGTTTCTAGACCTCGGGTTGTATTTTTCGTCAACAGGTGTGTGTTGGGGTTATGAACCGCGAGGAAATAAGCCTCTACTCTCGTTTACATCTGCGCACTCGAAGTTGGTAAAGCGTGCTCTTATAAGTTCATGTTTTCAAAGTGCACTGTTGAAATCGTGCCGGCACAAGCTTGAAGCGAGCTTGTGGGCGCAGGCTAAACGTTTGATGGATTCTGGCTACCCCCCTGCGCCTGCTAACCGCCGTCGCCGAAACTATCAGTAGAAAAGGAAGAGCGAACACCAGTAAGCAGACCACCAGCACTAAGACAACCAAGGTTGCTGTGCTGCCCTACATGCACGCAATCTCGCATAATTTGCGCAGAATAGCGAGAAAGTCCGGTGCGGACGTAGTTTTTTCCGCTCCCGAACGTCTGCAAAAGATGTGCAAAAAGGTCGATGCTTGATTGTGCGATTGCACAATCAAGCACCGCGAAAAAATTTGTGGATTGCAGTGAAGGCGTGATGTATTCTATTCCTCTAACATGTGAACGCGTCTACATTGGCCAAACGGGAAGGTGTATAAACCAAAGGCTCAGGGAACACTCGTATAATGTAAAAAAAGCTGTGTCTGACCACTTGGGCATTCACTGCCAAAGGTGCGGTTGCAGCTCAGAGTTTGAGAGCACTCGTATTCTATATAGGGCTCGAGGAAAAACAACCCGGGGAAATAATCGAGGCGTTTGAAATTGAAAAAGTGAAAGAAAAATGCGTGAGTGCGCCGTCTTTAGATTGGTCCGATAAAGAAAAGAGGTATCTTGAATTGTCACTTTGAAGAAGGTGTGTGCAGATGTTGTAATCAGTGATGACATGTGCGCGATGCTGTACTATTACATGTGTTTTTATTTTTCCTAGGTGATTCCTTGGTTTTATCGATCGCCTGCTGCTGTATAAATTACACGTGTAATCAGAAATGAAACCATAGTTGAAAGTTAGCGCTATGTGTGTGTGTGTCCTTCTTTGTCCTTGTGGGTGTGCGCTACGCCAAACAGTCTCATGGATCATGACCAACTAGCCCAACAGCGCGCCTTGAACTACGAGGCCTTGATTCAGCCGGAATAACTACTTTTCTGCCTCAACGAAGCTGACGAAACAACGCACTTCACATACTTCGTAACATTAATTTATCTACTGCTGCCGCTGCATGTTGAAGCGTGTTGCTGGCCCCAACTTCCTGACTGGCACTTACGCGGCCTCCGGCTCCTTTTCGTCGCTTGGCACAAGAGGCTCCTAACTGTAATATCTTGGCAAGTTTAAATGGTCTGCATCATCAGAGGTGAATTCATCGCTGACAGAAGGACCACGACATGAATGCATACTGTGAAGCTATGTGACAACGCGCACGCATCAAAAGACGCCGGCCGGCGGGCTGTCGAATGAGGGGGGTCATGGCATCACGGCTTCTAACTCACGTTGGCCGAGCGGCTTGACGCATGCTCACGAAAAACGTAGATAATGAGACAAATCGCTGCAAAGTTCCATAAGGGACGACTTCTTTTCCATACTTGGATAAATTCAGCGCGACTTGGACGACGACAGGAGACACATTTAAACACAGACGAGCGCTGACTTGCAACTGAGATTATTTGCACTTCAACAAGCCTTTTTATGCACCAAGCCTGCCTGTATCAACCATTGCACAGATGAGCACGACAAAAGACGACGAAAAGGAACCCAAGAGCCGTAAGCAAAAAGAAAAATGAAAAATTCACATGCCTACGGCGGGAAGAAATGCCAATGTTTATGCACACCTATATCACACAAGGCGAACTGATTTTTCATAACAAGACGGCACAAAGAATTACACTTCAGAAAACGCGCCTTCAAAATAAAAGCCGAACACGCGCAGGGCGTGAAATATCTAACTTGTCCTGGTGATAAGTGAAGTGGGTATCTAAAAGAACATATGACCAAAAAAACACGGAAAACCACGTGAGGATGAAACAACTATAAATAACAACCTAGAGAACAGATGTCGGCGTCAGTTAGTAAAACCAACAGCCTGCTTGCACTCGTAGCGAAACCCGAGCAATACAAAACCAAAAGCATGCAAAAGCAATAAAAAATAACCAGGAACGGACCAAGGTAAATCAGAACAACCCGGCGCCGGGGTGACAAACCACGAACTGTGAAAAACGAACTAATTTGTCTCATTTGTGTCATGGAAAACAAGCGTCAAGATCAACAAATGACCAACAAAAAATCACACCATCTCCCGCTAAAGGGAACCATGCGTAGATGTGAAGCAGCGGGCGCTAACGCTTACACTGGCGGCGGCGTTGACGCTGGCGCTCATCGCAGCGTTGCGCAGGAAAGAAAACTGAGGAGGCGCAAAGCACGCAGTGATGGAGCGGTGTTTCGTACTGGAACATGCCAATCGCTGCTAATGGGCAATGAGAGACAGAAGACTCCGACTGGACACAGAGACCCGCAGTGCGCTTTTAGTTAACGCGCACACTGCGAATTTTTATTGTTCAACAACGCACAGGAGAAATCTCCCACCGGCACCACCTTGGAGGTCAAGGTCCATTGCCATATATACCGGGAGGGCCAGTGAGCGGTTGTGCAGCGCGAGCAGTCGGTTTTTTAAACAAGAAACTCGCTAGCAGACGCTGCCTGCGTCGGCGTCGCGAGGCGAGAGGGGGGGGAGCGTAGGAGAGGAGAGAGAGGGGGGACGCGCATGCGCAGTGGGGTGTGGACGCTGTGGGCAGGGATGCCTAGGAGGGGAGAGGGGGGGAGCGTAGGAGAGGGGTGACGCGCATGCGCTGTGGGAGCGCGGGCAGGGATGCCTAGAGGAGAGAGGGCGGAGCATAGGAGGGGAGAGGAGGGGAGGCGCATGCGCAGTGAGGGTGTGGTTGGCCGCGGGGAGGGATGCCTGGAGGAGAGAGAGGGGGAGAGGAGGTTTTTTTATTTTTTTTTGAAGGGGTTTGCGCATGCGCAGTAAGGGAGAGCACGCCGCACACCACCACCACCACCGGATTAAGCTTCGCCATAAGATGCTTCACATCTAAAAACACGGAAAAGCAGGTGAGGGCGAAACGACACGTCAAACAAAACCATCTAAAAAGTCAACCTCAGCATGCGTTAGTGTAACTGAAGGCGTGCTTACACATTGATCCGCAGCTTTCCTAATAAAAAACGCTTCAACAAGTTCGCGTTCGGTCCTGTCTATGGCTCTTTTTAGAAATTTAGTGCCGTTGAAATTTGGTGTGCAGCCGCAACGCTTGCAGTGCTCAGCTAGGAAGCGTATATTCAGGTTGTTCTCCTTTGCGCGCTCATTAGAACATCTGCCCGTTTACCCTATGTAACGGCGGCCACAGCTTAAGGGAATGTCGTAAACAACATTTGCAACACATTCTGTGAACCTGTTTTTGTGCTGAGTCGTGCATCATCACTGTTTACGACAGCAGAAACACCTGTCAATTCGGACGGCGACTGAGCAGTATTTACGCTCTCATTTGCAGATATGTAAAACGAAGCGGACAGCACTGGATGTCAACTACACCTTGGCTGCCGTAAACATCCAGTTCGAAGACTTTCTTAACTACTGCGGTCATGGACCTCATCGCCGGCTCGTGATGCTCAGGACGGTGGCCGTCTTTCTCGCGCGAAGTTACGCATCGGCCGACAAAGAGAGCACGTGCTTGACGCTTCTATCGCGACGTTTTACTGATAAAAAATAAGTAATACATAACAAAGCCCTGCACTTTGTTGACGCTGAACTTCAAGTGATCCATCGTGGAGTTTTCTGCTAGTCAATCGTCAATTTCCAAATAGGATGGCGTTAAAACAGGTACAAATACTAACCTGCAGTGCACGCAAGGCTCGCTCACAGCAGAGCTGGTGTTCTGCTAGCTAGTCCCGGGTTGGCTAAGTCATTGCTACCTTTTTGCTAAGCCGTGCTTGGTTTTGCTGAGAATGAATCAAAGAAGTGGAAACTTAACCCCCTATTGCATGGCGTCCCATATTTCGCACATACCGATTAACATTTTTTATAGCGGGCGCAAGAGGACCAGTGGAGAATGTGAGTAATCCTTATAGTTACGTGCACTAAAAATAAAAAAAAATTGGGGGGACCCTTAAGCTTCGCCTTTAAGAGTTGAACGCGATAGCGATATCCTGTCCCTAGTGCCTACTTCAATCACTTAGTGCACACTATGTAATGGGTAGCATGCTTTAAACCACGAGCAATTATGCGCGGGAAATGTGGGAAATGTTTTCGAAGTTGCTATGCACCCAGTACGTGGTCTTAAGGGAATACGCGCAGTAACGTGTGTGCCTTTTGTAATGGGTACACGGCTTTGAACCTCAATGTCGTTATGATATTCACATCTTCTGACGCCCGATGGTAATGTACGCTTGTACCACGCAATATTACAGCGATATTACATGTTGTAGTGTGACGCCTGTATACAGGACGCGCATGTTTGCAAAGCGTCAAAGTTATTTTGACTGCTATTCCAAGCAGAGGAAGGTATTTTATATGTAATCCCAAGCAGAAGGGTGGCTGTGTGGTAGAACACTTGCTTGCCACGCAGACGACCTGGGTTCGATCCTCATTCGGACCCGCAAATTTTTATTATTTATTTTATTTGCATCTTTCTCGATTTTTCGGTCACGGAAAGATGATGATTTTTCGCTCACAACCAACGACGCTGACGCCAACACCGACACCGACGCCGACGCCGACGCCGGAATTTCTGCGAAACGAGCTCTTTAACGCTATCGCGTTAAAAGCGCTGCCATCCCTAGAGCAGTATGAAATCTAGACATGAAATAGATTTCACGGTACACGTGCAAGCTCGGATCATGAACAACAGTGACTGCTATAATTTTCTTGCAGCCATTTTCTCGTTGCAGAAGCAAGAAAAAATTATTTTAGCATATCTCGTGGCTTTGAAAATTCATGCTCATTAAGGCTCTTCTCAATTCCGTTTTCCACTACAGTATATAGTCGGAAATCGGTATGTGCCATATTTAGTACAGTATGCATGTGAGTGATGAAATGTGCAATATGATGCCATCTATATTTTGTTGCACAGTGCAAATACAAACAAAAAGAAATCCTCTGAGATCATGCAGCACAGCTGGTCTTTGCCAGATTTTAGTTGTGGTGGTAGGTTTTGAGATGCTTCACGAAAATATCGAGTGTCAGCAGCAGTACCTGGCAATTTTTTGTTACATTATTGGCGTGGGTGCACGAAAAAATTATGCCTGAACACAGGAAGCAATTGCTTTGCTTTATTCCACAAATCAAGCTAAAAAGACCGCAATCAGTGAGATCTTGTTTTTTAGCCATGGGAGCAATTTTGCTCGCCCACTTGCATAGTGCGCCATATTTGGCACAAACCATTTATCTTCATTAATACAGTCACAATAAATCTGAAAATTTTTGTACATGTTATTCTTCATTTAGTTAATGAAAAAAAATGATCAAATAATTTTTCAATTGATTTTCGCATAATTCATGCAATAAAGGGTCAAAGGGACCCTGAAACGGTTTTCACGATTTTGTACAAACACATTGGGCCGGTAGACGAAGTCCTAAGGGTCATTTACAGACTGATTTAAGCTCTCTGCGTACACTGTTAAATTTATTACAACGCGAATCGCTGCAGATAACTGCGGCTCAGCCAAACGCGTTTTCAGCCGCCCATTCATAGTACGACATGCAATGGGCGCACGATGTCACCGTGGCTGCTGATCTGATTGGCTGCGGTGCACGCGTCGGAGAGAGAGAGAATAAAACATTTCATGCTCTTCGCGAGAAGGTCGGTGAGTGGGATCCTTAGTCCGGGATCCCATTGGCGCGGGCCGCTGTCCTCGCACGTTTCACGAGGGCCTCTTGGGTCTTCGGATCCGACCTGGACAGAGCTGCCTCCCACCCTATAATGTTGTGTTGTGTCCTGGGTTGCATAGGTGGGTTGTGTGGGCATTCCCATACCATGTGGTACAGGGTGGCTGTTTTATTGGCGCAGAACCTGCACTGTGATGCGTATGTGTCGGGATCAATCTTGGACAATATGCACGCGTCGGAAAGATCGGCTGGTAGGGTGGAGGCACCCATCGGAGCAGATATCAACCACTCCGCGATGTCTCTGTTGCCAGACGGCGTGCGTGCTGTCGGGCGCACTGGGCTAAGATCTCCGAGATTGCGCGCTACCTGTCGGCGTGAAATCTCGGAGGTCATGACTGGGCGAAGCTCAAATCGTCGAGTGTGCTCACGAGAACTCTGCAATCGCCAGCGATGCCAGCGTGTCTCATGAGTTGAGGAGGCAAGGCAGAGGTGAGAAGGAGGGTATGATATAGTTTTCTGTAACCGCCTCGGTACACGGCGTGTCGCTAAATTTGTGGTACCAATGGTTTGATGATGCTAGCCTAAACACTGACGAAGCTAGAGGGCTTGTTTTTTTGTTAGACACAATATTAATGAGAACTAACAGACAACAATGCCAAGGAAGGTATAGGGGATGTTAGTAGTAATTGTATTGCAAATGCGAAGAAATAATACTGGACGAAAAGATAACTAGCCACTTGAAGGTACCCAACCTGCGACCTTCAGATAACGCGTTCGATGTTCTACCAACTGCGCTACAGCGGCGGTCATCTCCCCGTGCATTTTACGGGGTATATATGTGCATTTAAACGTGGGAGTGTCAGTCAGCGCTGCTAGTAGCCGTGACGACGAGTGTGGAACACTCTTTTTCTGCATTAAAAGCGTGTTCCACACGTGGAAGTGTCAGTCAGCGCTGCTAGTAGCCATGACCGATACTCCCAGGTTTAAATGCGCATATATACCCCATAAAATGGACGGTGAGATGACCGCCGCTGTAGCGCAGTTGGTACAACATCGGACGAGTAATTCGAAGGTCGCAGGTTCGGTCACTGACAGCGGCAAGTTATCTTTTAGTCCACATTTAGGGGCGAAGCTCCTTAAGGTCAAGGCTTGTACATCACTCTCCCGGTGTCCCGCTGTGTAGCCATGCTAGTGCGATGTCGATGACGCTGCCATCACGGCACAGCACGTGCAAGGTAACCATTATACGCCATGACGTTGACGATGATGCTGATGACCATGAAGAACAAGCGCGTTGCAGACCACACATTCTCTTTCTGCCATCACGGCACAGCACATGGAATGTACCCACTATACGTCATAACGATAACGATGACGCTGATGACGATGAAGAATAAGTGCGTTCCAGACCACACATTCTCTTTCTGCCATGGATTAAAACGATCGTGAACGCGCTCTCGCCCGCGAAAGGCAAAACGGCAACGCCGACAACAAGCTGCTACCCCGGTGTTGAGGACGTGGGAAGTGGTGGCTCAACGGCGAAAACACATTGTATATACGGTACACACACGTTGTCACTCATTTACTTGCGCGACTGGGCCATGTCACGGGTGATTTACGGTAAGAACGATCCCCAGTGCTTCGCCCACTCGTCATGATTAACTTGGTGGAAATGCGAAATTTTTTTCTTTCTTCACATTTATATTACAATTACTACAAATAACATCCACTATACTTTTATTGACATCATTGTTTGTTGTGTAATGACGAAGAGCGGCAACGGGCTCGGGCGCTGGCTCGAGGAAGAGAAGAAAGACGAGGTGGAAAATAGACTGCATAGCCCTTAATTTTTCACTTACATGTCTGCACAGCTTACTGTTCAGATATTCTTTAAGCTTTGCGATGCACCTCTTTCCCGTTCGCAGACAGTGTTCATCACATCTCCTGATTCTTTCTTTATGCACCCGTGGCGACGTTTCCGAAGGCCACAAGTCATTTTTGTTGAGTCTCTGCTATCGGACCTACGCGTTTCCCTGACGAACCTAACTTCCCAAAACCAGTGTTCATTGCAGCTTAATTTAGTTTTCGATGATATTTTTCCCAAAAATGCTAAGTTACTTCCAAGGCGTTTTCTCGAAGGCCTTCTTCAGGATCATCTCGGTCAATTTCCTGGCCACTTGGTTATTTCTACGGACGCAACGCAGAATCTTCAGAAGGCCGGAGTCGGCATCTTTTCCCATCAGCTTAATTGGTTTTTTGCGCTGCGACTGGCCGATTTCACCCCAATATTTCTGGCAGAATTTCTGGCCATCAGTTTGGCAATTAGAAAACTAAATTCCCAGCAATCGAAAGATATTATTATTACCTGATGCATTATCCGTTTGTGTTCATTTAACGTCCGCAAAGCAATCGCATCTTCACAGGCTATTGTTGACTCTTGTTCCACGTATTCTATCAGAAGTTCGGTTCTTGTGGGTCCCCGGGCATGCTGGAATTTTCTTAAATGAAGCAGCTGACTCGCTCGCTACGGCGTCTTTAAATGGCCCGGTTCTTAATATAGTTCCTCATTTTCCTCTCATTAAAGGAGAAAGATTCAAGCGCTTGTAATTTTTAAAAAAACAGTCAAACAGGTCTCATGCAATCTGACAAATTCAAGAACTTGCAGTTTTCATGGAACACCACTAAATTACTTTCACGTCAATGCGAAGTGACCCTCACCAGATTTCGCTGTAGAGATCCCCGGCTAAATTATTACCTTCACAAATTTGGCTTCTCATTAACTAACCTCTGTGTAATTTGCAATGAACAAGAAACAATAGAACACTTTCTTCTCTCATGCCGCAGTTTCGCCTCACTCCGCCGAATATTTCTTGAAATCCCGACTGGCTAAACTGGGGTTAACACTGACTACCTCCAACATGTTTCATTTGGAGCCGGGCAGTTTGGCTCAAGCCGCAGTGCTGTTCTTACTACGCTACATAAGTTCTTACAAGAAACCGGAAGGTTACGCTGCTAGTGTTGCCGACCGATGAAAAAAAAAATTTTCCGATCTTTATTTTTGGATTTTTTTATAATCCTTTTACCTCTCTGACTTTTCATTTACATTGCATTTTTTTCCTCTTCTTTTTTTACGTTGCACAGCCTTAATTTTCCCTTTCTAACAGTCAGTGTGGCTAATCCCCCCTTGGTGGGTATGAGCCAGCTTCTCGTAGGCGACAAACAAACAAACATTAACCGCCGGCTTCTTGGCCAATCCCCCCTAGTGGGTTAAGAGCCACAAAAGAGGGTCAAGCAAGCAAGCAAACACCCGGCCCAACGTACGGGCGTTGTCTCTGTTTCTCTTCCCTTACAATGGCGCAGTCGCCAAACACAGAGCCATCAGAAGACGTCAATCAGCCTGCTTCTATCAACCTTCGAAGAGGACGAGGGCTTTCGGACTCGCAGCCACTAGCTTCCGGGGACGGCGTCCAGGCCTCCACGGCGGCTCAACCACTAGGCTGCGACTCTGAAATGACCCGGTTCTTGAACGTGTTTACTCAACACATCGTCAACCGTACAAGCAGTTCCACTTCCGGGTATGGATGCGCTGCACTTGTGCCGCTCTCTGAGACTGCCATTCCGGAATTTCACGGGTTTCATGACGATCTCACCACCTGGGTCGCGACCGTTGACTCTGTAGCCGCGAAATACTTTTGGCCAGAGTCTACCAAGGAATCCGTCGCGGAAGGGCGTCTCCGAGGATCTGCAGAAGCCTGGCATCGTTTCCAGGGAAGCAAGTATGCCTCATGGACAACTTGGAGTGCGGCCCTCACGTCCACATTTGCACCGCTTCCGGGCGCCTATGACGCTCGCTTAATGGAGACGCGGCCGCGCAGGCAAGCTCGAACGGAAGACATTGCCGCATATATCTGCGACAAATTACGCTTCCTGCAAGCTTGCGATATGGCCTGGCCCTCTCCGGCAGCCAGACAGTATGTCATCGATGGGATTTACGATCCGACACACGCGGTCCGCGTTGAGGGCATCGGGGAACTCACGGCGCTAGTGGATACTGGAGCCCAGCGAACAGCAGTGCTTGGACGGCACGCCCCAGTCACCCTCCACTCCAGCCTTGGACCGAGCCGCCTCTACGCGGCCTCGGGGGCAGCGTGTTCCCTGTGGGCGCTGTGCACCTGCAGCTACACACCGAGGCCGAAAGCAAGTTACTTCCCGCCGTTCCCGTCATCGAGGATCTACCTGTCGACCTGGTTCTTGGAGCGCACTACATCCTCTCTGGTCAAGTGCAACTCACCACAGATGGCGATGGCGTCAACCTCCGCGGCTTGAGCCCGATTAGTTCTTCAGATCAAAGCTCCCAAGGTGAGCCAGCAACGCTGCACACAATTTCAGCCGTACTCGAAAGGCACAAAGCACTCTTTGCCGATAGCCCGCGCAGCTTTCCCGGCACTAGCATACTTAAACATCGTATACCAACTGACAATCATCCGCCGGTGTCGGTTCCGTTACGGCGGTATAGGGAAAGAAAGCAGGCCGTGACTTTCCGAACAAATGGAAGAAATGCTAGCCGCTAATGTAGTTCGTCCATCCTGTAGTCCGTGGGCTGCACCTGTCGTTTTAGTCCGCAAAAAGAATGGTAGTCTACGATTTTGTGTGGACTACAGGGAGTTGAATAAACACACCATAACGGACTCATACCCGCTACCGCGTATTGACGACGCTATTGACACCATACGAAATTCAAGATTCTTTTCATCTCTCGATTTGAAAGCGGGGTATTGGCAAATCAACGTGGCCGAAGAGGATAAGTGCAAGACGGCTTTCCGTACGCCTTCTGGATTGTACGAGTTCAACCGTATTCCTTTCGGACTGCGCACGGCCCCAAGTACATTCCAGCGGGCCATGAATACCGTACTGGGTTCGCTGAAAGACCGCGCCTGCGCTGTGTACCTCGACGACATCCTTGTTATCGGGGTAACAGAAGAACACCTGCAAAATGTCGACAAAGTTCTGGAGAGGTTGCATGACGACGGATTCCGTCTTAACCGAGAAAAATGTCAGTTTGGCTTGACAACAATATCCTATCTCGGGTATACCATATCTCAGGATGGCGTGCAGCCCGTTCCTGAAAGAATTCAAGCTGTGACCAACTACCCCGTACCAACCTGCATTAAACAGCTGCAGGTATTCCTCGGAATCGTGTCGTACTTGCGAAACTTTGTCCCCAACTTTGCGTCAACAGCTGCACCGCTCACGGACCAGTTAAGGAAGGGGACGCAATTTCAATGGGGACCATCGCAGGACGACGCCTTCCGGACCCTTAAACATCAGCTGATACATAGCCCTGTTTTGTGCCACTTCAATGAAGAATGGACAACAGAGGTGCACACCGATGCAAGTCAAGTTGGTATAGGGGCTGTTCTGATCCAGCGTGACCCGCACGGACATGAGCACATCGTCGCTTAAGCCAGCCGCAAACTGTCTGACGCGGAGCGTCATTACCACTCTAACGAACTAGAGTGCCTGGCTGTCGTATGGAGCGTCGACGAGAAGTTTCGTCACTACCTATTTGGCCGGCAATTCACTGTTGTAACGGATAACTCAGCTGTGGCGTGGATGTTCGCCAAACAGCACCTCAAACACAAATTTGCATGGTGGATAGTTCGGCTGCAGAATTACACATACAACATCCGTCACCGCGCAGGAGTTCAAAACCAGGTTGCGGATGCCTTGTCGCGAAACCAAACAGAGGAACGCCCCCTGCAAATTCGAGAAGACTGGATAATGTTCCCCCCAGCAAGAAGTTTCGACTGCACAACGCGTCAACAAAGATTTAGCCGCCATTATGAAGTCCATATCCGACAGAGGACTCAACGCCAAATTTGCTTTACGCGAAGACACGCTGCATCGTCGTCGTTGAGTCGACAAGCAAGACAAACGCCACCTTCTGGTCATTCCTACCTCCTTAGGTTCGAGTGTTCTGCATGTCATCCACGACACACCCGAAGGAGGGCACATCGGCTACCGGGCAACTTTGCGCAAAGCACAAGAGCGCTTTTGGTGGCCGCGAATGGACATGAATATGCGTTCGTATGTCGCAACCTGTAACGTGTGCCAACAACACAAACGGCGTCCGGGCTGTCAACCTGGATTACTTACACCTGTTACGCCTCCGGAGACAATCTTTCACACTATGGGAATCGACCACATCGCACTTTTCCCAGCATCGGCAGCGGGTAAGAGGTATATTACAGTAGCCGTGGACTACTATTCAAGATATATAGAGGTCGCTGCCGTACCTTCTATTGCCGCCAGTTGCGTCATAAACTTTCTACCTGAACGCTTTGAATGGAGACACGGCCTCCCTAGGAAACTCATCTCCGACAGGTCGACCACTTTGCGCAGCCGCGAGCTCCGTGCCTATCTTCGGCAAGCGGGAGTTGAGCATCATTTTGCGGCCACCTACCATCCGCAAGCGAACGGCCTGACAGAGAGGTCGAACCAGACCCTACAAGCTCGACTCGCACCGTACTGCAAGAACAACAAGCCCGGCGAGGCCGACTGGGAAGAGCATCTCAAAGCGGCTGCATATGCAGTTAACACGGCGTTGCAGAGTTCAGCCGGAACGTCCCCATACGAAATCGTCTACGGCCAACTACCAAAACTTGGCGCTACACTCTCGTTGGCACACGCCTGTACAAGCCGGACGTCCTGTGGTACGAGGGGCACAATGCCTCAAAATACGAGCCGAGGCGCGCAAGAAGATAGTGCATGCCCAACAGGCGGAAAAGCGACACTACGACCACCGCCACCGTCGGGCACCGCCATACCATATCGGCGGTGTGGTGTGGGTGCAACGAGGTACACCGTCTCCATCAAAGAAACTATGCGCGAAGTTCGAAGGGCCCTTTGTTATTACCGAGCAACTGGGCGAGAACACCTGGCGAGTGCGGTCTGCGGATTCTGACTCGCGCGCAGACAGAAGGAGGCGAAATAACTTTCCGGTGCATGTGTCGCGGATGAAGAATTGTGTCCGTAGAGACATCTGAATTGCCGTGATCTGTTTTTCTTTCAGAGGTGCACCTTTCGCAGCGTGGCCGAGTGTAGTGACGAAAAGCGGCAAGGGGCTCGGACGCTGGCTCGAGGAAGAGAAGAAAGACGAGGTGGAAAATAGAACAGCCGGCCCAACGTACGGGCGTTGTCTCTCTTTCTCTTCCCTTACAGTTGGTTCTCACTAATGTTAGGTTCTGCTAAGTATTACTAGGTAATGCTTGGTGTTGTCCGCCGCGGTGGTGTAGTGTTTACAGGTGCTGAGTCGCCAACCGAAGGTCTCGGGTTTGATCCCGGCCGCGGCAGTCACATTTCGATGGAGGCTAAATTCTAGAGTCCCCGTGTATTGTGCGATGTAAGTACACGCTAAAAAACACCGGGTGGTCGATATTTCCGGAGCCTTCCACTACGGTGTCTTTCATAATGATATGGTCAGGACCATTTCACATGACTGCCTTGACGTGGTTCTTGGCGAGAACATGCTGCATGAGTCGCTGTGACGCCACGTTACGTGATTTGGGTCACTTAGGTTAAATATTGTGTTGCGTACTTATCTAACATGGTATTGGCGGGAATGTTTAACGTCACTAGCTGCGACGCCTTGTTACTTGACATGAGCCACGTGATTAGATGTGACGCCATCTTACTTGGTTGCGCTACCTGTAACTAAGCTAGGCTATGCATACGCGGCTATGTTTCTCTGTGTCTATCTCTCTCTCTATTTATATGGTTCTCTCTCTTTCTTTCTCTTTCTGTATAGCTCTTTCTTTTTCTATTTCTTTGTTGTGTCTGTTTTTATGTCCTTTCCCTATTTCTTTCTCTGTCTATCTTTTTTCTGTCTCCCCTTTCTTTCCCTCTAGTTATATTTCTTTGTCCTCTTCTCTTTTATCTACTTGTTTGTTGTGTCTGTTCCTATGTCCTTTTTCTATTTCTTTCTCTTTCTGTCTTTTTCTGTCTTTCCTTTCCTTCCCTCTGGTTATCTTTCTTTATGGCCTGCTTTCTTTTTTCTATTTCTTTCTTGTGTCTGTTTCTATGTACTTTCTCTATTTCTTTCTCTATCTTTTTCTGTATTCCCTTTCTTTCCCTGTACTTATCTTTCTTTCTGTCCCGCTGTCTCTTTTCTATTTGTTTGTTGTGTCTGTTCCTATGTCATTTCTCTATTTATTTCTCTGTCTTGCCTTTCTTTCCCTCTAGTTATCTTTCTTTATGTACTGCTCTGTTTTTCCTATTTTTTGTTGTGTCTCTTTGCTATGTCATTTCTCTATTTCTTTTTGCTCTGTCTGTCTCTTTCTGTCTTCCCGTTCTTTCCCTCTAGTTATCTTTATGTCCTGCTCTCTTTTTTCTATTTGTTTCTTGTGTCTGCCTCTATGTCCTTTCTCTATTTCTTTCTCTATCTTTTTCTGTCTTTCCTTTCTTTCGCTCTAGTTATCTTCCTTTATGTCCTGGTCTCTTTTTTTCTATTTGTTTCTTGTGTCTGTCTCTGTCATTTCACTATTTATTTTTCTATCTATCTTTTTCTGTCTTCGCTTTCTTTCCCTCTAGTTATCTTTATGACCTGCTCTCTTTTTTTATTTGTTTGTTGTGTCTCTTGCTATGTCATTTCTCTATTTCTTTTTTTCTCTGTCTGTCTCTTTCTGTCTTCCCTTTCTTTCCCTCTAGTTATCTTTATGTCCTGCTCTCTTTTTTTCTATTTGTTTCTTGTGTCTGCCTCTATGTCCTTTCTCTATTTCTTTCTCTATCTTTTTCTGTCTTTCCTTTCTTTCGCTCTAATTATCTTCCTTTATGTCCTGGTCTCTTTTTTTCTATTTGTTTCTTGTGTCTGCCTCTACGTCCTTTCTCTATTTCTTTCTCTATCTTTTTCTGTCTTTCCTTTCTTTCGCTCTAGTTATCTTCCTTTATGTCCTGGTCTCTTTTTTTCTATTTGTTTCTTGTGTCTGTCTCTGTCATTTCACTATTTCTTTTTCTATCTATCTTTTTCTGTCTTCGCTTTCCCGCTAGTTATCTTTCTTTCTGTCCTGCGCTCTTTTTTCTATTTCTTTTTTGTGTCTATTTCTAAGTGCTGTCTCTATTTGTTTCTGTCTTTTTATCTTTTTTCGTCTTCCTTCTCTATTTCTCTTTGTCTTTCGCTCTCTCTCTCTCTCTCTGTACTCGTCCTCACACCCATCACAGTTATTGCATCCCTCACCGAACAGATCGGCGCAGGTGTTTTGGAAGTGAAGCTGCAGATGAAGAGGAGGACGAAGAGAGTGCGTGCCGATTCATGATGATAGTTTTCTTTCCGCTCTGCACGGCATAAGGTAAAGCTTAACAGCTCCAACGTACCCCCCGCGGGCGTCCGGGATGCGTAATTTTGTTTCCCCGAGGGATCGCGCACGCGAGGATGAAAAGGGAGGAGTGCGAGGACAAAACCGGTCTGTCGCACGGCTGTTTCGCTGGACGGTTGCACCCCCGGTTAACTCACGCCGCGACCATGGTATGTCGCCACCGCAGAAAACATATGGCCGCCGTCCTTGCACAGTTTAGTGAGATGCGTGAGGTGTGTGTGCGAGGAACGGGCGGACGGATGCGTGCACAGGCCGACGTAGCACGTTTGTGTTTGCCAGTACGCGCACAACTATTGTGGCTAGCAACTAACGGCTGTGGCGCGGTTGTGGACAATTGTGATATATGTATAGAGTTCGAGCTGCAAAACGGTGAGGAAAAATGGCTTCTGAACCAAGCTCTGGCGCTTTGGTTAGCGAGCACGGACAGAAAGAATAGGCGGGATTGTCTGTATAACTTCTGAACTGTTACTGGCCAGCACGGAAAGACTTTTTTAATGTTCTGCCCGCGAACTTTCTGTTAATTTATATATTGAGAGCGTATTGAGGAAACTAACCCCGGGCACGTAGCCAACGCAGCGGCATCGCCTACCTACGCGCGCATTGTCTGCCATGATTTTTGATCTGATTAGGTTTGAATATAATGAACTAAAATACTTCTAGAGCACTGTAGTTAGAAGTAACGACGAAACACAGCGTTGCTCAATTCACTGGTTCGGACGGCTGCGCGAGCACGGAAAGACGTTTAGAGGTTCTGGTTCTTGAACACTTATACTCATTCACGGGACAGGCTGGCAGATATGTTGGAAGTATATTGTGGAGTTGAACCGTTAGCACGCATATCGCCTATGAAGGTCGCGAATTAGCGCGCATAGGACGCATACTAGATCTGTCATGACTGACTGTGCATCTTGAAAATCACGAAGTCGTTCAGTTCAATTTTAAATGTGCAGAGCTTTTGTTTTGATCCTTTAGAAAGTATGAAAGCGCATACAACAATAGAAAATGGGACAGGGCAAACAGGGGCAAAGAACACTGCAGTGAAAGTTTTGATTCACAAGATGACATTGCTATCAGAACGCAGGGTGCGAAATGTGTCGTGGAGTGACGTGCACGCATTATTATAACTTGAAGGGGCCCGCGAACCAGCAGGCATGTAACTGGAATGCAGGCATGCCTTTCGACACGCCCCAAGCGTCTTTCACCTCTACCCGACATCTACAACATCACGTCCGGGTCACCACTGTAGCGAGAGACGAGACGAGATACGTCGTGAAGGCGGCCTACGTGGCCGTGCCGATCTCGCCACTTTATTAGGAACTGCCGAAGCGGAGCGACAGCGGCTGCCAGCGTCCCAACCGCCAGGTCCCGTGAGTGCGTTCTGTCTGGCTCGCGCCTCGAGCTCAGCATGAGCTGCGCGAGAGGCGCGGCGCGGTGGCTTGGAAAATGATGATCATGATGATGAAGGTTGGTGATGATTGCGCTACAAACTATATCATATTATTTTAGAAAAAAAGTTTTTTTTTTCTTTCCGGCTTTTCTTTCCTGTTTTTTGCGATTTCCCAGTCGACAATCCAAGAAATTTTCGTGGCTTCACTGTATTCGGTCAGCCATGTATAAGCATCTCCGTCCGTGCCGAGGCCAACGCGAAGCACATCGATGTCTTCGGTCGAGGCTGCAGCTAGCTGCAGCATCCAACTCGGACGCGAAAGTTTCCTGGCTGCACGCCATAACTAGACAGTCTGTAGCGCCGCGTGCGTTCGTTGGTACGATATTCATTGTGCGTAACGGAGGCACGGAGGGTTATAACTCTTTCCAGCACGGTGGTCACCCCAGGTAAACACCTTTTATACATTTTTCCTCCTGAAACATGTCAGCCCCGCGTGTCGGATTTTAAATGGCACATTTTTTAAAGCGTTTGACAATCCGACAGAGATGACGCTTCTTCGTTTACATGTTACGTTTGTTTTCTTCCGGCTGCCATCGCCTTCAAGGCGCGCTAGACGGTGGACCCGAGAGATTTTTATAGATATAAAAATGTTTCCTGTCCTTATTATGTTGATGGTGCCGGTCAGCATGTTGTATGAGTAGCTAACACTAAGAAATATAGAAATGAAGACCTGTACTCAGTCAATACAGAGCGCCATGCCGCTAAAGTTGGTGGTCACGCATGAAGGGTCTTAGAAGGCTGGTAATGCATATTATGCGAGCGGCGGCTGCGGGCGCGCCGACCGTAGAAGAAGAGAACGATGAACGATGGCGCTCTCTCAGCTCACGCTCAGCGGCCGCTGAAAGGCAGTCGCGGCCGAGGCTGGACGAGTAATGACGTGTCCCATTGGGCGTCGGTCTCGTATCTAAGGGGTTCCGGCGTAGGGCGCCACCCAGAACACCACAATATATATTTTAGAAGTGGGAACTTTCCTGAATTTTCGATTGCTGATATCGAGCTACGCGTTGTCCTGCAGAGCGCCTTTAGTCCGCCAACACGAACTATTGCAATAGTGCACTACTTATGTACTGTCCTTATTACGTTGATAGCGCAGGACGTCATGTCGTCCGAGGTGCTAATACCAAGGAATCTAGAAATTAAAAACTCTACTCAATCAGTATACTGAGCACTGTGTCACTGAAGTTAGTGATCACCTGGGGTGACCGCCGTGCATGAAGGGCCTTAGAAGGGTGGTAATATATTATTTTTTATCGTTCTAACGGAGGTGTTTTGAAACGTATTTACAAGCACCCTCAAGAATGAGATGGATGTGCGCTACATACAATGTGCCTTTGCTCCTGCGGAGAAAGAAGGACTGCTTTGCGACCTTTCACCCAATGTGGCCAGTAGACCCTTACTGCATGGTGGTGACCACTTCATATTTGTTAAACTAAAATTGCCAATATTTTTTTCTTGTGAGAAAATCATCTTCTGAAAAAGAGTTCGCCATTTTTCCAATAAAACTCTGTTTCCCGCCAAAAATGGAGTTCTGTGCATGAAAGAGTTAAGCAAGAGGTCGCAACAGTCGCGAACGTTCCGGGGGTGCAGCCCAGCGGCGGAACAGCCGTCCGCCGGTCCCGGTTTCCTCCCCGCACTCCTCCCTTTCTTCCTCGCGTGCGCGATTCCTAGGGCAAACAATATTACGCGTCCGGGATCTTCGCCGTTGTTACTTTTTTTCCGGCGCCGGCATTGCCAGGCACACTCAGTACCAGCCGCTGCCTTTTTTGACCGTCATGATGGGGACTTTGATTTTGTGTCTCCCGCCACGGTGGTATTATCTTGGGCTGCAGGACGCGGTGTTTCAGCTGTCGGCTTAGGTGCTGCTACTGCGGAACTCTCTGCTACCACTGGCAGTATCATCGGCGTCTCAGCTGTCAGCTTAAATGCCACATATGCGGAGCTCTCCGCTGTGACGGTAAGGCGTCGTCACGGAGCTCACAATGGCGGAAGTTCATTTCGTTATATAAGGTTTATGAGATCAGTGATCTTGGTGTTGTTTTTGATAGCACGTTAAATTTTTCTGTTCACACTAAGCGTGCTGCCATGTGCGGCCTTCGTTCTCTCGGCTGTGTTTGCAGAATCTCTCGAGAATTCAGTGCTCCTACAGCCTTGCACAAATTGTACACCGCAATATGTCTTCCTCAACTTGAGTATGCATCTGTGATCTGGAATGGCATTGCTAAATCCAGCAGTAACGCCACTTGAGCGAGTCCAGAAAAAATTCCTAAGCATTTACAACCATCGTTTTGCTAGAAAGGACTCTGGATCTTGTTCTAACACTGCTGGATTATTATCATTGCCATCACTTTACTGCCTACGAAATCGCGCTTACCTGTTATTTCTTTACAAGCTAGTTCACGGTATGACATCGTGCCTTTTACTTCTCACTTGTATTAATTTTCGAATTCCGCGTAAGTTAACCAAAGAGAATCGACCGTTTCATGTACCGGCCAGCTTCTTCCAACACTCTACTGTTCACAGAATGCAGTCTCTATAATGTCAACTTTCTTGATCTTGATGTTTTTCATTGTCCACAGTCATTGCTTTTATCCGAGTTTTGCACTGTCTTAACATAGTTTTGCACAATGTACAAATATTTCCCTTTTGCTTCTTTCAGGAAGCCTTCCGCGTAGTTGTGTATATTCCACATTATTTTTCACTCCCATTCCATGATTCTCGTCTTGCCTTTTTATTGTTCCCGCTTTGCATTGATTTTTTTTTTGTCTATGCGTTTTCGCTCTTTTTATTTGATGTCTCTTTCTGAAGACTGTCTGTATTGTATTTATTTTTTTTTGTTTTATTTCTGCGTGCGCCTGTACAAGGACCTTACGGTTGTACCTGGGCACGTTAAATAAATGACTGACTGATTGATTGATTGATTGATTGCTTATTACACTTCCGGCCGTATGTGCATCGCGCTTTTTTGGAGGCGAAAATTCTTAAGGTTCATGTACTAAGATTTAGGTGTATATTGAAGAACTCCATGTTGTCGAAGTTTCCAGAGTCCTCCACTATGGCGTCCCTCATAATAATCTCGTGCTTTGGTAGTTAAAGCCCAACAGTTATTAATAATAATAATAATAATAATAATAATAATAATAATAATAATAAACCTATTTATTATTATTATTATTATTATTATTATTATTATTATTATTATTATTATTATTATTATTATGATTATTATTATTATCTTACACTTCCGGCTGTATACGCATGATGGAAGAGGTGTGCTTAGCGCCGAGTTGAGGCCACGAGCCGGTGAGACCTGTGGATGACACTGACGCAGCGGCCTTTTATTCTCGCCGGGAGACAAAATTTCATGCCACCTTAGGAAGGAAAGGAGTGAAAGGCAGGGTTTCCCGCAGATGCCTGTGCCGATAGACCCTTTGAGGCCGGTATGTTGCGGTGCGATCTCAAATGGGTGACCTCAAGGAAGAGTTCACGTCAGTCCGTAATTATAGTATTATCGAGGGCTTCCACAATATCTAACGGACAAAAGGAGCAAAGATGCCGTCCCTTCGAGTGCGATTGACTGAGTTACCTCCTCTTCCCCCATCGTCTCTCTTTTACCTTTCTCGGGATTTCCTCATCCTCGGCCATGCTTAATGTTTCCCGTGCATGCGACTTTTCGACCAGTGTGGTCGCGGAAAGCGCCTTCGATTTCGTTGCGCTCGAGTAGTCAGGCTTCGGGGAAATACGACCTTCTGTGGAATCGTCCATTAATGATGGTCCCTGATGCTTGAATACGTGACATCACCCAACGACGACGGGCCACCTGTGTTCAGTTGGCGATAGTGCGAATTTTCACTCAAGCGCAGAAGCGCATGTACATGTGAGATGTAGCGCATCTGAAATGCATTGTTTGTGCTTTTGTATTATTGTTTGTGCTATTGCACTATTCCTTGGGCTTGATCTCGACTTAGGTCGAGATCAAGCCCAGACGGATATTCTTTTTAAGGAGATATCTCACAATGAGATATTTTTTACAGCAGTCATTAAACATCTCAATCGATTAAAACATCGCATCGAAAGCAATTAATCGATCAAAGACTAAGTCAATGAACGGTTAGTGATTACTCAATACAAAAATTTTCACCGACCATCGCTACTCGCTTGATTTGTTGGCGTCGCTGGAACTCTGCTCGTGAACCACGTCACATTGGTATCACTCGCGGTCGTTCGCTGGATTCGCCATGTCGTTGTCGTCCTGGTTGACGGCGCGGGCTACCAGGAACGTCTTCCACCGTAGTTCGCTGCTTGTCAAACTCGGTGTAGCCTTCGCAGCGACGGCCATTAGGCATAGCTGTGGGAGGTGTCGCGGCCCCTGATTTGTGGACGCCGACATCGTTCCACCACTCGTGCCTCGAGGCGTCCCCTCCATGCGACCGGCGCTGAGGAACGTATTTGACGCGTAGACACGTGCGTATGCGTGCCAGTGGTGATGCCTTTTAATGGGGGGAGTGCAGGAAGAAGGGCAAGACGCGTCACATGTGGCGAACGTCGGAGAAAGCGCACCCGATGAGAGCCCTGTCCGGGCGATATTTGGGAAGTGAACGCTGTGTAAAAGGGCGCAGAGCTGGCGTAACGGAAGGGAGCACCAGCAGAGAACTGGATGCGACGGGGATGCGCCTCGAACACGCTAGATGTTGCCGATCAATTAGCGTATTTCAAGTAATTAAATACCTCAATGCCCGCTCCAGCAGTCGACGCTCGGCTCCAAAGCTCTGCTTCATTTAATCCCCTTTATATACCTTTTGCGGCGTTAGTCTGCACCTGTGTAATTGGGTTATCTTTGCGCGTGGTTGAGATCAGCTTCATCAGGTGCAGCCAGGATTCCAGCTGTGTAATTCTGTTTACTAATTCCGTATATGACCCAGATTTTAACTTATATTTTATGGCGTGCCTTAATGTCCACTCTATCATATACAACCCTTATTGTCACCCTTTCACTTCCTTTCATATACTTATGCTTTTTTTAACTTTACGAGGGTCATCGTACCACTCGCAGCAACGCTAGACAGGATGGTCTGGAAGATAGCAGAGTGCGTCACTCGGTGGTCGTGCCGCTAAAAAGCGCGACCCAACGTGTCGCCTCGTGGTGGTGGTCGCTTTATGGCACCGAAAAAAATAATAAAGGATGAGTACGAAGACAATCAACCCTCGGCCCTCAGTCCCCAGCGGCTGCGAAGCAACTGACCAAGGCGGCGGTCAGACCTGCGACGCAGCGGAGGGTGCTAAGAATCTCTGGGTCCGGACAGGCTGCCATTGGAATCTGAACTTGGCTACGTTTAACGCCAGAACTTTATCTAGCGAGGCGAGTCTAGCTGTACGATTCGAGGAAATAGAGGGTGTTAAATGGGATGTAATAGGGCTCAGTGAGGTTAGGAGGACACATGAGGCTTATACAGTGCTGAAGAACGGACACGTCCTATGCTATCGTGGCTTAGCTGACAGAAGAGAACTAGGGGTGGGGTTCTTTATTCATAAAGATATAGCTGGTAATATAGAGGAATACTATAGCATTAATGAGAGGGTGGCATGTATCGTAATTAAGTTTAATAAGAGGTACAAGATGAACGTGGTACAGGCCTACGCGCCTACATCAAGCCATGATGATCAACTGGTTGAACGATTCTACGAAGACGTAGAATCAGCAATGAGTAAGGTAAAGACACAGTACACTGTACTGATGGGTGACTTTAATGCAAAGGTAGGCAAGAAGCAGGCTGGAGATCATGCAGTTGGGGAATATGGCATCGGCTCTAGAAACGCCAGAGGGGAGTTATTAGTAGAATTCGCAGAACGCAATAATTTACGAATCTTGAATACCTTCTACAGAAAACGGGTTACTCGTAAGTGGACGTGGAGGAGTCCTAATGGCGAAACTAAAAATGAAATAGACTTCATAATGTGTGCCCACCCGGGCATTGTACAGGATGTGGAAGTAGTTCACAAGATCCGATGCAGTGACCACAGAATGGTAAGATCTAGAATTCACCTAGACTTGAGGAAGGAACGGCAGAAACTGATACGCAAGAAGCCGATTAATGAACTAGCTCTGAGAGGGAAAGTACAGGAATTCAGAGTTTCACTTCGGAATAGGTACGCGGCTTTAACCGAGGAAACCGACCTTAGCGTTGACGCAATGAATGATAATCTGACTAGTATCATTATGGAGTGTGCAGTGGAAGTCGGGGGGTACAGTGGTTAGACAGCACACTGGTAAGCTATCCCAAGAGACGAAAAACCTCATTAAGAAACGTCAAACCATGAAAGCCTCAAATGCAACAGACAAAATAGAGCTGGCGGAGCTTTCCAAGTTAATCAATAGGCGTAAAGTAGCCGACATAAGAAAGTATAATATGGAAAGAATTGAGGATGCTCTAAAGACGGAAGAAGCCTCAAAGCTATGAAGACAAAACTGTGCATAGGCAAAAATCAGATGTATGCATTAAGGGACAAGGAGGGCAAGGTCACAACCAATATGGATAGAATACTTGAGGTAGCGGAAGAGTTCTACAGAGGTCTGTACAGCAGCCGAGACAGTCAGGATGATAACGTAAGAAGCAATAATAGCCCAGAGGAATCTGACATCCCACCAGTATTGACAGGAGAAGTAAAGAAAGCCCTAAAGGGAATGCAAACAGGCAAAGCCGCTGGTGAGGATCGGTAACATCAGACCTGTTGAAAGGCGGTGGAGAGATTATGTTAGAAAAACTGGCCACCCTGTATGCGAAGTGTCTCTCGACAGGGAGGATACCAGATTCTTGGAAGAATGCCAACATCATCTTGATCCATAAGAAAGGGGACGTCAAGGACCTGAAAAATTACAGGCCCATCAGCTTACTGTCCGTTGTCTACAAGCTATTTACAAAAGTAATTGCTAACAGAATTAATACGACATTAGAGTTCAATCAACCAAAGGACCAGGCAGGATTTCGTGTAGGCTTCTCAACAACAGACCATATTCATACTATCAATCAGGTGATAGAGAAATGCGCGGAATACAACCAACCCCTATACATAGCCTTCATAGATTACGAGAAGGCATTTGATTCGGTGGAGACATCAGCAGTCATGCAGGCACTGCGGAATCAGGGCATCGACGAAGCCTATATAAACATAATGGAAGAAATCTACAGCGGATCTACAGCCACTATAGTCCTCCATAAAGAAAGGGACAGAATCCCAATCAAGAAGGGCGTACGGCAGGGAGACACGATCTCTCCAATGCTATACACCGCGTGTTTACAGGAGGTTTTCAGGGCCTTAGATTGGGAAGAGTTAGGGATAAGAGTTAATGGAGAGTATCTCAGTAACCTGCGATTCACTGATGACATTGCATTGATGAGACGAATTACAGCTTATGATTACTGAACTGGATACGGAAAGTAGAAGAGTAGGTCTGAAAATTAATATGCATAAGTAATGTGGAACAATCTTGCCCGAGAACAGCGCTTTGCGATAGGTGGCGAGACACTGGAAGTTGTAAAGGAGTACGTCTACTTAGGACAGGTAGTAACCGCTGAGCCGAACCATGAGAGTGAAATAACTAGAAGAATAAGGATGGGATGGGGCTCATTCGGCAAGCATTATCAAATCATGAATGGTAGTCTACCACTATCCCTCAAGAGGAAGGTATATAACAGCGGCATCTTACCGGTACTTACCTACGGAGCAGAAACCTGGAGACTTACAAAGAGGGTTAAACTTAAACTGAGGACGACGCAGCGAGCGATGGAAAGGAAAATGATAGGTGTAACCTTAAGAGACAGGAAGAGAGCAGAGTGGGTCAGGGAACAAACGGGGGTTAAGGATATCATAGTTGAAATCAAGAAGAAGAAATGGATATGGGCCGGGCACGTAGCACGTCGGCAGGATAACCGCTGGTCATTAAGGGTAACTGACTGAATTCAAAGAGATGGCAAACGCGTGAGGGGGGAGACAGAAAATTAGGTGGGTAGATGAGATTAAGAAGTTTGCAGGTATAACGTGGCAGCAGAAAGCACAGGACCGGGTTGATTGGCGAAACATGGGAGAGGCCTTTGCCCTGCAGTGGGCGTAGACAGGCTGATGATGGTGATGACGAAGACTGGTTGCGCTGGCTTATAGAGCAGGTCGGCGGGGATCCCTTGGGATAGCGCAGCCTCCACCGCGAGCTGGATGAGCCGGCGTTGGTCTTCTGGCTCGAAGGCACGCAGGAGGGACGCCCACTACTCTGGGCTGTTTGTGGTGTAATGCGTGCAAGCCCATGCCATATGTATGAGTGTAGCCGGAGATGAGCACTGTTAGAACCTTGGCGCTATCTGTTCCGGAAAGTACCATAAAATCGCGGTGCGTGCCATTGCCCTAAAGGCGGCGACAAAAAAGGACGGCGTATGCCGCGGTGTCGCATAAGCTTCTAAGGAGGTGCCACCTATAGTAAATAACCTAACACTCCCCCCTTCCACCCCCCCCCCCCCCCCCCGCGGAAGAAAAAAATACCACCACTAAAAAGCTGGCCTCCCACTTTGTAAACTGCTATGCGGCGTTGGTCTACAATATTCCACTCGTGTAGCAAAACCTATATATAGATAGGCTAACTGGCAAATGCCTCAATAATAGTCTTAGGGAGCGCTCTATCGGCAGCTGGCGAATTTGCTGACCAATGCCGCAAATATAATTGCTCTCCATGTTCTCATAACACGGGTATTATGGTAGCAATTTAATAATTGATCTCATAGCACGCCTGTTAGGGCAAGATATTAACTGAGAATTTTTTGCATTTTAATCACGGCTGAAATGTGCGTAAGTGCATCTATGTTAAACTCAAAGTGTATACCGTTGTAAGTTCGGACAAATCGGAGATTCGTAATGGCACGCTGCAGGTGCTTAACTGCTATAGGCAACTGCTCATTTGTATTCTTGTAACACAATCGATTCAGCGTCTCTATGCGTGTTTAGTAGCATATGGTGCCTTCTATGCATGTTCATTGAATAAAATCTGCCTGCTCAAGCCTAGCGCAGTTTTGTCCCACTCTTTTTTTTTTTTTTGAAGTTTGTCGCGCTGGCGACTATACATCGCAGCAAATGCTTTTGCTGGGATGGATTATATTCACTGTCGTATGCGTTACCGAAAAAAGGTAACTAAATAGGTTACTCGTTTCTCCAACAAAAAAATTGGCCGCTATCTGCGTGCTTCGCTGCAAATGTCGTGGAAAGACGATAGACTTCTGCCGGCCGTAGTGCTATGGTTTGCCTTGCCTCAGACAGCGCCTACTGTATGTTGAATCCCCCGCATCTGCCTGGGATTGATAAAATATAATGGCGAATTCCACTGGGAGATCCGGAGCGACCACCGAAATCCTGGAGCGAGCACTCGGATCGCACCAAGCCAAATCTTCCAGTGGAACACGTGAATGCTCCGCGTGAGGTTGCTTAGGCATACGTCACGTAAAGTGGCTCCTGAACTTCTTCGACGTAGCCGATTATTTTCGGGCGTGCGCGCAGCGGGTCAAGGAACATTTCTTAAACATCATATCGTAGAGCATGCTGGGTTCGTCGACATCGCTGCTGCTAATACTGTCAGAACTGGTGCTCTCGCTATCGCTCAGAGCAGGAAGCAAACCGCTCGTTCAGCAGTCAAACGACACAATGTAAACAAGTGCATAGGGTGACCAGACACCACCTGAAAAACTCCGAAAGCAACCGAGTTGCCCGACTGTGCCGGAAATGACGGCACTGCGTTTGCCGGAGTTCCGGCGAAATCTGCCTCTGCAAGACGGAGCAACGCGGAACGCTCCGTCGCGGAGTGGGTTGCTCCGAATCTACCAGTGGAAAACGCGAACTTGCTCCGAATCTACCAGTGGAATGCAGATTCTCGGCCGCGGAGCAAGAAAACTTGCTCCCGCTCGACCAGTGAAATTCCCCATAAGAGGCGCTGCGCGAGATATGGACGCCATCTGGCAGTGGCATCGGGAAACATGAGCTTGTGCAGTACCCAGGGCCACTGCCAGCGGCAGCACCAAATCGTCGGCAAGAGGCTTTTATTGCGATAGCAATTATACGGACACTCTCGGCTTATTTTGCCGTCGCCATCTGTCGCCGCCATCGCCGTCATGGCCCGGATATGTATATGAATGTACATATAAAAGAGGCATAAAAATAAATCCCAAGAAAAAATTCCAAGGCGCCCGAGCGGGGATTAGAACCAGCGACCCCTCGCTCCGCAGCCTGCTGCGCTAGCCAACACAGCCACGCGCCATGCTTCTGCCGGCGATATAAAGGCGAGCTATTCATATGCATTACCGCTCGCGGTACGCAGATCTTGGAGCAGCTTGACCGTGTTTTCTATCACGCAACGCTTTTACATTTTCTTTGAAATTTAAAACTTCCCTTGAGACGTGCACGAAAAAAGTGGTCCCATTTGTACCCCCCTCATGATGTAGAAGGAAAAAAGAACACCAGGGACACTTGGCGTCAGACGCCACCGCGTGGCAGGAGACGCAGAGGTCATTCCGCGTGCCGCAGTTTAAAAGAAGAAGAAATAGCAAACAGCGTCGGCTTGTGCATTGTGGACTCTTGCAGCGCGTCGCTCACACAGAAAGACGAAGCAACTGTGATACTTGTGTGCCCTCTTCATCTTGTCCCGTATATAAAAAAAAAAAACCTCCGCTATACCACTTCAGATGTCGCACCAACAAGGCCAGAAGTCAGCCCTTGTGATAGTTTTCTGTTCACGCTTGTCCTCTGTATACGTATGCGTCCCATTCGAGCGTCCGTCTTCGTGCTGCAGCGGCGTGCTGCAAGTATCCAGCTGCTTGTCGTTCTTCTTGTGACATTCTAATTTATTGCTATCGCATTTATTGCTTCACCCTAGTGGCGATATTGGGACTTTTTTCGTGCCTAGCGTCGCAGCTCGTGCATAGCGTCGCATTTTCAGCGGAGCCTAAGAAACACTAGGGCCTTTAGAATTACGTATCTATGTATATTCTATTAAAGGAACACACCACCTAATAATTATGTATTGATGTTGTGCCTCAGATATACGTCATATTTGCTTTTTCATCGCAATGTTCACAAGTTTGAACGCACACACCAGTCAAAGATGGCTGGACGTTCAGCAAGTGGTTAATGGCCGGGTGGCTGAATCATTTGACAGGCAGGCAGATCGAAAGACAGACAGACCAAAGTTTCTGGGTTAATATCAGAAGAAAGACTATCGTCTTTAAAAGAACACGTTATCGTTACACCGTCAGCGAAAAAAAGTAACGGGGGTATACCTCTGCTGTTGCTCCGCAATCGTAAATTTTTATCAATGTGTCTTTGCTGCAGAAACCCACAATAAGAACATTTTAAATCTAGAATTTATGTTTGACATGAAACTTCTAACCCAAACAAGGATTATACCCAAAGTGCTCATTTGGCGAGAATTATTTGGAAAATTGTACCTGACCTTAGAAATGTTATAGCGGCTTAAAGTTGCCTGTATAGAGTTACATGTGATGGCATCCGAGGGTGGCACACGGTGAAGCCATTTCTGTCAGCGTGACATAACACAAAATATGAGATTCAATCACCCACGCTATCCGCAAAGAAAGCGTCACTGAACTCATGGCGTGCTTGTACTAGCAAAATCGATGGGCCAGTTTTGTAGTAATAAAGAAATGCTCTAATGGCGTAGTCACGGAAAATATATCTGTGCATAAACATTTTTCGTTCGCCTTGACCTGTATAATTGCAGCAAAAGTATTGCGAGCGTATATGTGAGGGTGTTCCAAGGTCAGTCTCGCTCGCTCAGGAGTTCAATAAGCAAAAACGTAGCTGCCGTTGCAGAGAGAAGGAAGCAAAATTTGTTTACAAAACAAAGTTGAGAAGTCTTATCCATTTTGCAGCAACTACTACGTGGCAACTACAATAAAATGTCGTATACTGAGACATTTTTCCAAAAAATAGTTTGCTTCGCTCTACAAATTTCAAACAATGTTACTTTACTCTTTGTCGCAGATACATTTCACACAGAAAATCTCTTCTTTGTAACGCTAATATTTGTGTGTTACATCGTTGTGAAATTCTAAGAACGACAGGTAATGAAGTTGGTCCCTCCGTGTGTGTGTTTCTTTTTGCCTCGTAGCTTACGCAGTTAAAAAGAAAATTAAATTCATTTTCGGTCTACTGAGTGCTATAGGCATGAAATATAAAATACTCAATCAAATGTAAACTATTCATTTTCGGATCTCAATTAGTCCCTCGTGGAATCACCCGTTTACAATAACCGCGGTTACAAGACTAACTGCGGTTATGTCTGCCATGTAGCTACCTGTAACCATGGTTAGGCGCAACCGTAGCCAGCTTAACCGCGGTTAAGGTTGTTCGGGTGACGGCGGTACTAATGGGCTTTGTTTGAAACAGAGAAACGCCAACCAAAGTAGCAAGTAAAAAAAATTTTTTTTTCGTTACAAGGAAAACATTCGACGTTTTCTTCCTGCCGTGGGGTCACGCCTATTCTCCGTGATGTGCAGAATTCGTTGACTCGGCGCTATGCATACATGTTTAATTCGACGTATAGCCGGAACTGTAATAATAATAATAATAATTCCGTTGAGGCATGCTCTCGATCGGCAGCGCCTCTAAGTCGAAGACGCGGGACTTGTCAAATTCAATGCGGTGGTCGTTCAGCCACGCTGTGCTCAGCGAGCGCACTCCTTTGTCACTCGAATTTGCGAAGGTCGTTTTTATGTTGTTCCAGCCTCTCGGGGAAGTTTGTTGCTTCCCCCACTTACGAAGAGTCACAATCGGCGCACGGAAAGGCATGGACACCAGCAGTCCACCTGCAACAATCAACTTCCACTAAAAGCATGTCCCTACAGTCTCTCATGGCGGATTCCACTGCTTTCTTCAAGCCTTTTGTTAAGAAGCCCAATCGTGCGCTTAGAGCCGGCGCGTCTCAAGAAATTTCTCCCCCCAATTTCGATAAATAAAAGCGATTCCGCCCGCTCTTTTTTTCGCCCCTGCCTGGCCGCCCGACAGCAGTCCGACGCTGCCACAAAAAAAAAAAAAAATATCCGTTGGAGCGAGCTCTGGGAAATAAGCCCCCCACAAGATGAAAAAGTAACGAGTAACGTGACACCACATGTTACCGAAAAATGGTAACGTAAGTACGTTACCCGTTGAAGTTCGGAAATGGTAACGAGTATGTTCCTAAGTTACCCAAAAAAGACGGCGTTAATTGTTACGCGATGCCGCCAACACTGATTATGTTTCGTGGTTTATTGTTGCGCACGAGTGCAACTGCTGGTCAGAGTGAAAAAAGTGTTACGTGCAGCGCATGCAACATAAAGAAAGGGAAGCCCTAGTTAGCTTGGAAGTGCGAGTGGCTTAAGAATTGCATATTATAGACGACTCTCCGAACGCAATAATTAACAAGGCAATGTTTTTCACAAAATCACAGCGCAATATTAGTGGTGTACGAACAATCTACGTACATTTAAATGCGTATCTTTTACGCGTTACAGACCTACTTTTGACAATGAATATTGCCAGCGTAATAAACTTTACGGGTCGCAGTTATCGGAGGACATGTGAATGTCCCGGGTGCGGCAGTCTGCGGGTGTGTATTCCGTAAGCAGCAACTGTTCGAGCTTGCACAGAAGCTTGAGCCGGTGGTAGGGGCCACGCAGAGTCAGGAAGACGCATGCGCTGGACCACGAAGCATCGTAGTCAATGTCGTACGCCGCGATGTGGTAAGGAAGCGTCACGGCGTTGGGCTTTGTATCGCATATCTGCAACGAAAAAGAAATTGAAATTTTATCACAGATATGTGTTTATGAAAGAGAATACCAACAACTAGAAGTGCGCCTTCATAGAAACAATGACACTCCGTATACACGAGTACTTGTGGACAGCGATACACAACTCAGCTAATTAATGAACACAGAATTGTGGACAGAATTGTTGCAAGTACGGTCTCCGCATTATATTTAGGATCTTTTTTTTTTCTTATTGACAAGGGATTGCGGTTTACGTATGCGACGAAATACGCTTGGTTTCGTGTGCCTCGTTGCTCGGGTAGGTTCAGATGATTTGATTCATGCGATGCTTTGAAGCGCGCATGCCTTCGACAGCGAAGGAACGTTCTGTATGAAGACAAAGCCGTTGACGCAGTTCCGCTGTATCACTCTAGCCACGCCGTACGAAACATCTGAGATATATTGTCGCAGTGTTTCTACTTTCGCTTGAAGTGCATTAATGGAAAGGCGGGCCACCGCGGTGGTACATTTGTTACGAAGCACTGGGGCGTGGGCGTTTCGATCCATGCCACAGTGGTCGCATTTCGATGGAGGCCAAATGCTAGAGAGAGACCTTACATTGTGCGATCTCGATGCAGCTTAGAAGACCCATAGGTGTACGAAATTATCCGGTGTCCTGAACTGCGGCGACCTCACAGCCTCAGTAACCTTCGGATGTTAAACCCCACAAACCAACAAGTTAACCGTTTTAAACGTGAGTGTGCTAACTTTGTGAAACTTATTGTCGGGCTAGTTGGTACATGCGTGCTGAAATAAAAAAAAAAGCGCGTGCCATCAATGAAGGATTCAATAAAAAAAACCGGCAGATCCCACGCACTGTGGGAATCGATATAATGCGAAGCAGCCAGCAAGATGCAAATCATGCTGTACATAACATACATGTCATTATTTACATGTTAGGACCTGTCATTTGTGTTCGCCATAGTCACGTCGCGCAATACAAATTTCTGGCGTATATCAAGCTAGCGAACTGGACGCAAGCGCACCATGAGCGTGGCATGTAAATGGCATTGTAGATTACATGCATGCCAAGATTCTCATGTTACCACCTGCCACTTATGTTCGCTTAATTTTTTACCTCGAATCGCAGCGAGACGTGAGACCAATCTGCCTCCGTTTCGCATGCGTTCGTATTCTCGCGCAGTGCGCATCGTGCAGACGCCGTCCGCGTTCCAGCGTTTAAATTGACGGACATTTTGTCAAATCCAAAGTGTGTTCCTCGAACGCCTGTTCCCGCTCAGACGGGGTCGGTAAGAATGGAACGTGATGCGCCCGTCTCCTTCCTTGCATGATTAGAGACGCTGGGCACAGCGACGCTACGCAAGCAAAGCGCGAGCGCTGTAGAGTCCAACGCGATCGGCATCCGTTTGCGCGCCCCGGTGCTCACTTGGCACTGTGCCAGGGCACTGCTGGAGGGAAGGAGGGACGACCGGACGGGAGGACGGGAGAACCAATTGCATTACAGCCAGATACTCGATATCTTGTTAAGTGGGTGCAGCAGCACACCTCAGCACAAACTCACCACTTATTGCGTCACAGCCAGATACTCGATTTCTTTTTTTTTTTTTTTTAGTGAGCGCAACGGAAGGCATGCTGACACAGAGGTCACCCAGCAATTGTATTTGATTAGCCTCGATGATTTCGCGTGTTAGCTGCTGACGATGTTTCGCGACAACGGTGCACGTTTCAAATTCCGGTTTGCAACCACAATCTCTACAGTGAATACCTAGATGGCCTTGAACAGCTGCGTTTACATGATAGTGATGCTCCTTTAAACGCTCATGCAAGCACCTGCCCGTTTGTCCAACATACTTCTTGCCGCAAGACAACGGGATCAAGTAAACAACAGCCACAGCACATGCTACGAATTGCCTCCTATGTTTGGTTGTGCAGCCGCTCCTTTGTGCGGTTTGAGCATTCTCACGTTTACAGAGCACTGAAAGCTTTTCTGGGGCAGAAAAAGCAACCTTGACATCAACCTTATCACCTATCTTTTTCAAATTGTGTGAAATCTTGTGTAGATAGGGGAGCACCGCGACACGCTTAGTGTCACTGGCTGCACAGTTTTCTGGTGCTTCACATTCCTGCTTAATTGTCCTAAGCATTTTTTCCGCCACCGAAACCAACACATGATCAAGGAAACCAGCGCTTGTCAGACGGGAAGCCTGCTCAGCAAAGCTGCTGTCTAACGAGTGACCGCAAGACTTCCGAAGAGCATTGCTGAAACAATGATTAGCAATTCCTCTCTTTACGAGCTTCGAATGCGCTGACAAGTATGGTAGAAGCGGTTTGCTTCCTCTAGGCTCGTATTTCCAGCATAGGTGATCGCATGAAATGTTTAATCTCAAATCTAAAAACCTTAACGAGGCATCCTGCGGCAGCTCATGCGTCAGAATTAGTGGTGCCATACACTCTTCGAAATGACATAATGTGGTTGAAACGGCAGTTTCCAAGCCCCTGTCATCGCAGTCAAAAAGCACTAGAAAATCGTCCACAAAACGAAAAACCTTTGCAACAGCCGTTTGGTCGAGGCGGCTAGCCAAGAGTCGGTCATGGTAAGCGAGAAAAATGTCAATTAGAACAGGCACTATCCATGAACCGATGCACACTCCTCTTTTTTGAATAAAAATGCCTTCATTCCGTGAGGTAAAAGTTGTCTTTAAGTAAAACCCAAGGAGCTCAAGAAAGCCGCTAACTGATAAAACCGCCGCGTTCTGGAACGCCACTGAGCCAAAGTTGTCAATACAGTCCTCAACGCACCGTAGCAGCGTGTCATGTGGTAAAGAGTAGTACAGGTCCTTAATGTCTACAGAGCAGGCACTTAGACCCTTGTTGTTACGTGAAAGAAATGAAATGATGTCATTAGAGTCTTTCACCAGAAAAGGGTCGTCAATAGTTAGCAAGTATAGCTTCTCTTGTAAAAACAAGGCCACTTCCTTCTGCCACGTCCCATTCTCAGAAACAATGACCCGAAGCGGCCAGTCGACTTTGTGAGTCTTGACCGTGAAAAACAAATCCAAGCTAAGTCTGTTCTGTTCACGAATCCTTCCTGGATGGTACGTGTCTTTTAGGGGCGGAGCTCCTTATGGCATCACCTGGGCAGTTCTCGCTTGTCGATGCATCCTGAGTAGCCAGTAGAGTCTCCCTTAGCATACAATAGATGGCGCTATCCCATAGAGATGCATACAAACTGTAATTGGGTGACGATATACTAGATGGCGTCAGTGGTTTTTCGTATACGTTGATGATTAAAGATGATAGATGGCGCTGTTATAATAAGACAATGCGCTGTGACAGTACGTGATATGTATCGCTCTCTCCTCTCCTACGCTTCCGCCTCTAGACTGTCCATATGATTGCTATCGCAATAAAAACCGACTGCTCGCGCTGCACAACCGTTCAACGCCGACGCAGGCAGCGTCTTCTAGCGAGTTTCTTGGTTGAAAAAACCGACTGCTCGCGCTGCACAACCGTTCACTGGCCATCCTGTACACATGGCACTGGATCTTGATCTGCAAGGTGGTGCCGGTGGGAGATTTCTCCTGTGCGTTGTTGAACAATAAAAAAATTCGCAGCGTGCGCGTTAACTAAAAGCGGACTGCGGGTCTCTGTGTCCAGTCGGAGTTTTCTGTCTATCATTGCCCATTAGCAGTGATTGGCATGTTCCAGTAGGAAACACCGCTCCATCACTGCGTGCTTTGCGCCTCCCCAGTTTTCTCTCCTGCGCAACGCTGCGATGAGCGCCAGCGTCAACGCCGCCGCCAGTGTAAGCGTTAGCGCCCGCTGCTTCACATCTACACATGGTTCCCTTTAGCGGGAGATGGTGTAATTTTTTAGATGCGAAGCATCTCTTTGACTAGGCTGTGTAACGCTGTCCCTCCCTCCGTGCGTGCGTACGAACGCGCCGCAACGCGCTCCCCTCGCCGCAGGTGTTGGAGCGGTGCCAAGTAGGTCACGCCGCAGCAGCGCGCACTGCGAGGGGAGCGGGACGTCACTCTCTCCCTCGCCTGCCGCGCTCTCGCCTCGAGCGCTGTCTCGAGGAGACGCTGACTGATTGCGGCGAGGCGTGTCGACGCGCGCTTCTTATAGTCGCGGGAGACTTCAACGTTGACGTCAGCGGAGGAGGAGGAGAATGGCTCGTCGTTACATGCGTGACGTGCACTCGCTGAAGTGCGTGTCGGCGGAACGGAAACTACCCACCACGATAAGGGGAACGTGCATCGATCTGGTCTTTGCCAACTTCGACGTCGAATGTCTGCAGGAACCTCTCAGCGTGCACTTCACCGATCACAAGGCCGTGGTAGTCAAGGCGAAACGCGCGCCAGCTCCGGTCCAGCGCCCGTGTCCACTCTGAAGAAACGACAAGACCTACGCCAGCCATCGCTTCAAACGAATCTTCCAGCGCTCACCGCAGCACCCGCGTTAGCGCCGTTCAACCCGTGACGCCACCCGTGCGCAACGGTGCTGCTTCGCATCCCATCAGGGTTCCCTTTGGGAAGATGGTGTAAATTTTTTGTATTTCAGGAAGCATGAGCATGGTACAGCAGCATGACAAGTCAGTGATGATATAAAAACGAGGGAAGCAACGAGTGTACTTGGCGCGTTCCATGTAATTAACCAAACAGCGACATTAATACCGTTAAAGCACCATGAGCACCTTTGCCGAGGCCTTTGACGCACGCAACTCAACGAGAGCTGCGTGATGCCTCGTATTCGCTGGAGGAAAATATTCATTTCCACATGCTACATTGATTTTTAAGGGCGAAGCTCCTTAGGGTGTGGGTCTGTCCCTCCTCTGTAGTAGTAGTAGTAGTAGTAGTAGTAGTAGTAGTAGTAGGTAGGTAGGTAGGTAGGTAGGTAGGTGGGTAGGTAGGTAGGTAGGTAGGTAGGTAGGTAGGTAGGTAGGTAGGTAGGTAGGTTGCCACGTATAGTGGAATGTACCCACTCCACGTGATAAAGATGACGATGACGCAGTATAGTGGAATGTACTCACTACACGTGATTTCGCGTTCCAGAATCCAGAATAGTGGAATGTACCCACTACACGTGATAACGATGAAGTATAAGCGCGTTCAAGTATAGTGGAATGTACCCTCTACACGTGATAACGATAACGATGACGCTTCCAGACCGTTCCAGAAAGCGCGTTCCAGACCACACATTCTCTTTCTGCCATGGATGAAAACGATCGAGCTTCGCCCACTCATCATCATTCACTTCGTGGAAATGGCGTGATTTTTTTTTTTTTTTGATTTTGCGGAGCGGAGGCCTCGTCCGGCCTAGCGCGTGAGCAGCCATCTCGCCACGAAAGCATAGCAAGCAGCGGCATGGCGCCGAAAGAGTGCCTAAGTTGTCGCCGATGAAAAGCGTGCTGTACGCTTACAACTTCGCTACGCCAGACCACGCTGTCAGCCGATGACTCAACAAAATTATCGTAGTAGGATTGTACTGTAGCGTTCGTCTGCGGCCGCCGTCTCGCGTTGACTCATTTGCGGTGCTTCTCCGTAAAAGCATCGCTGCAATCGCTCTCAAAGTCGTAGTCATTGCTGGACCGAAACTTTATCCAAAAGACAAAAGACCTTTTGCGGCACATTGTGGCTTCGACCACACAGAGAGTCGAGAAGCGCGGTTAACCTTTCTGTGACGAAATGTAATCGCGGTCCGCAATCACCAGTAGGCATAAGTTGAGCCAATACGACATAAGCAGTCAGCCAAAAAATTACGCTGCATGAGTCTCGATCGGGCATCCGTCGGAAAAACGCTTTGACCTGTTAACACGTTTAAAGCCGGTTCTACTTATCCACCAGTGGAGAATGCGATTATTCTGACAGCTTCGCTGTACTGCCGCTGGACGATATTCAAGAGAAACTGATATTTTTTGAGCTCTGTTTTCACAATGTCGTGTTAGTTCGACAACGAGCACATAGTACAGTCATCACACAACTGTACATTCCTCTCCAGCCTCCCCCCCCCCCCCCAAAAAAAAAAATTTTGCGTATATCATGTAAACTAGAAAATCTATACCCGGACTACATTCCGCAACAGCAATTTATACAAAATTCGACATTTGGTATTTCATTACATATCCGGCTCTTTATTTTAAATTCGGTTCGATATTCGATTCGAAGCTACTATTTGGTATTTACACATGCTCAGTTATTTTTCTTCGCCTTCCTCATTGATCTCTTAGCTTACATTTTATAATGAGCTGCTATAGTTACACATTGCTTGTTACTCTTCAGTTCTTTATCTTCGGCTTTATTCTTAATGGCTGCAGTCCTGGCGGTGGAGTAAATAAATAATTTTAATAATCAATATTCTATGATGCAGTGTATAAATTACGTCCGAACCTTCGAACGAAGCGCCCTCTCGCTGTCGAACGTCACGGTCACCTCAGAGGCCTTGCTGTAGGTGAAGGATACGTGGAGCCTGCTGTTGTAAAGGTAGTTCCTGGACAGCTCTTGATCAGAGCAGAACTTGCGAAGCAAAAGAAAAACAACAAACGAAATAAACAATCTCTGTAGTGGCAGGTAGAGAACATCGATCCCTTCCATAGGTGAAACGCTATTTAATAAGAAATTCATTAGCCGGAATATTCGTAAGATAATTTCTATGCTTATGGATTTACTACTCTTATAAAGAGTGCACTTGTAGGTTTTCTCATATTTTATATGATTCGTGAGATCCATCAATTGGGATAGTGATAACTCACCACGGCTGCGCAGAGATACCCAGAAAAAGTATTCCAGAATACAGTATCGAAATACATGCACCGGAAGCCTCAAATACAGATACTGAGACACATTTGTCGTTGACGTAACGGGATATTTCAGAAATACTTTTGCAAAAACACGAAAAAAGTATTCAGCAATACAGATACAGGAACACTGATACAAGAATACAAATACTAGAGTACTTGTTTTATTTGCTGAACAACGATGCTTCGCAAATACATTCACTAGGCGCAGGGTAATATTGTGATTGATATTTCGCCACGTTGAAACTTGGAAGTCAAGAATTACACTCGAATCACTAACGACAACCTGTGAATCAAGTTAAAGTACACATTTATTGTAGACACAAGATCTGTATTGTTCTGATAGTTGTTGCGTTAAGTGCGCTTAGGCAACAGCAGGTTTTCAAATAGGATGCCATTTAAACAACGTGGGTTCGGCCTCAACACAATACTCGCGAAATGCGAAACTTCTTGTCACCCGAAAAAGTTAGGGGTGCGGAATCTGCCTTGAGAGATGCGACTTTCGTCATCAGAGCATGAAAACACTGCCTCCGCAATTCTGCCGTCACAGCGTCGGGCGCTTTACCACAAAGCCATTCTGTGCGCGGTGGGGGTATTCTTCGCCGCTTCTCACTGTGTCGGCGACCAGCCGCGCCTTTGCTTGGCATCAGCTCATTTCCGAGAAAAAAGTAACGAGATCTCCTGTACAGTATCGCTACATAACATATACATACTAAGAGTATTTCACTACAGAGATACAAATAAAATTTGCAAATGAATTTCCATACCGATATACAGGTACCCAAAAGTATATCTAAGATACTATCGCGATACTGATGCATCACAATACTGTCCCAGCCCTGTAACTCACGTACTAATGCCCTTAGTGCGTTCTGTAAACGACTCATTGTGCTTGGAGGTTTGAAAGAAAACTGTAATAATTGACATTCTAAGACCGTTTCAACGTGCAAGCGCCAATAATAAAAACATACCAGTATTAACTTGGAACACACATTGCTTTTTTAACACGAGAGTGTTTTATGCCGGGGCCCACCAAGACTTTAGTGACGTATTTCCGTCACGGATATGACGTTAATAAAATGGACGCCATCAAACGAGAATAAAAAAAAAGACTTTTAGAAAAAATTACCACCGTATCCACAAAGTGAATGATGTTGGAGGAGCTTGCTCGGAGATGATCGGGTAACCCGCGAATCCTCCGTACACATATTCTACCATCATATATAGACGTGACAACGTTGTTATATATACATTACATGTTGCGCTTGGGCGGCGAGCCCGAGCTGCTGCTGCGCTGCGAGCCCGCCGCGCTCCTGCCTTGGCTTATGCGGTGTTCATGCGGCCGAGCGGTAATGAAGAGTGTTCACTGCGTGAGCTCCCGGCGAGGTGAGAGGAAGCGCACGTGCCGAGAGTGGTGTGCGTCGCCTTGAGCGGCGCCACCATCTAGTGAGCATTCTTGAAATCACCGGAAAGCCGGCGCCTTGAGCGGAGAAGTGTATTCGCCGCCGCCGTCGTGGCCGCCGGACAGGGCGCGAGCATTAGGAGCAAGCTCCTAAAATGTTCTCCCACCCGGGATAGATCCTCCGACTCCTCAGCCCGCGAAGGTAGGCGCCCGACGCTCTACCGACTGAGCTAAAGAAGCACACGGAGGATATTCTACCAACACGCCTTATATCTCTCACACAATCTCTCGCTCGGTGCTCTCTGTTGGCGGCGGCGGGCGGTGCCGCCGTCTGTGAGCGATGAAGAGGAGTAATGCGGCATGATACAAACACCGATAGAGAACGATTCGTCGACGATGCAGTTAAAGCATGACGTCCGAGATTGTGCGCCGGCGCGCAGTCTCGGAGGTCATGATGAAAGCGTCTCGATAGCAGCAACACTGGCCGCGCTAGCATTGGGGAGTCACCCTAGGCGTAGTTATGTGTCACTCTAGTTATGCTCTTTGCCTTTCGCTTCGTGTTAGCGTGTGACGGCTCGTTGTCGGAGTAGTGCACTTCCACATGCACCAACGGTTTTTCGCCGCTGACTACTTCAAGTGCGATAGCACTGACTAATAAAACTGCTGCAGTAGGTGGTGCAGAAAGGGAATGATGTCGACGGACGAATGTGGTGACTTGGTGAAGCGAGACGGAGGCCAGCGGGACACGGAACGCCTGCGCGCGTTCGCGGCTCAAGCTGTGCCTCCCGTGTTGCTGAAGCGCAGCGTGGTAGTGTATGCATGAGCGCAGGCGTGGGTTGCCGCATCCCCCGTGAGCACACGCCGTGCCGTTTCTCTCCTTTAATAACGACGCTCTGAAGAAGTGCACAGCACTAGTGTTTATTACGTGCTTGTTGATGTCATCTTTGCGCGCGATTCGTGATACGCTGTGTCCAGGTATAGGTTAAAAAGTTTAACTACCACAGCGGTTAAATCATGATCATGGGGATGTGCTACTAGGCGTCGACGTGGGTGCATCCACGTGAAACGGTGCTATAGCTGTAAAACAGCAATAGTCGTTTTACGAGCTCTCATTATCACTACACAATAAGCACTATACTTCTGTGAAGATGATTTTCACTTTCGTGTTATACCGATTCCTATGACGGAGGGATCATCCATGTTTTTCTGGTTATTGCGGCCCATATTCGTTTTTTTTTGTTTTTTTTTTTTCAGGGAGAATTTCACACAGAGAGTTCGGTAATACCAAGAGACGCATTGGTGAGTCATTTCGAGGTTCATGTGAAAGGTTTTGTCAGAAATAGGATGCGACGGCTTAGAAGTCAGTGGAAAGGAGTAGGAGGCTGAATGGTGTTCATGTTGCTTGCAGTGTGACTGCTGCAGAAGCATGCGTATCACTAATGCGAGGCTGTCTGCGACCATTGACCATCATACTGGAAGAATGTGTGGCATACTCACCCTTAATCTTCACTTGGTAAAGTAAAGCTTTGGGCTAGTTGGTGTTGCATATTGAATAGAAGCCGCGCGATTTTTCGCTTCTCTATAGAAATGACAATTATTTTCGCGACAGTCATGTGCCTAACTGATACAGGATGCGCTATCTGGGTGGCATCAATGATTTTGCGAGTGCGTTGGCCTTGGCGTCTGCCGATGATCGCGGTTTCTTCGAACATAGGTATGTATTTACAGGAGCGGCAGTGAATAGCTAGAAAGCCTTCTTGAGCTTTCCATTATTGTTGTGCTCGCGAAGACGTTCTTTTAGACGCATTCCCGTCTGGCCTGCATAGCATCTCCTGCATGAAAGTGGGATTCGATATATGACATTGCTGTTGCATTCCACGTTGTAGTGATTGGAATGCTTCCCTGGAAGACATGAGACGCTTGCGCGCAAGGCAGCAGCCAGACAGTCATATCGGCGCACCAGACGCAACTTCGACGACCGTCCCCAGACAGCCGAAATTCAAACAACAGAGTGAAACAAAAGTGCTTTGGCACCGCGCGTTTGAAAGAAGGTCTCATCGAACGCGCTGGCCGAACACGCAGAAGCATCTGGACACAAAATAGACTGGGATAATGCAATGATAACGGAACGAGGAAAGAACTGGTCATCTTGGCTTCCATCCGGAATCACTCACAATCTAGACAACGGCGCGCATACTTCATCGCAATGACGGCAATTTCCCGCACGTGTGCACACGTTGCTTACGTCGCATTTTACAACATACATGACCGGACTGCTCACGCACTGAATTTTCATTTGTGAACAAGGCTCCCGTACGGGAGCCCAAACGTCTTGCTTTTTGCTTTTATCGTGGTCAGCGTCTTGTTTTAATTCTCTTCACAAAGGACAGTTGCACGGCTGTGTTTAACAGTTGGCGCATTTGTGCCATCTTTAAAAATAACATTGTTTGCTTCCTTTTCGTCGATACAGGACGCGCACGCCTTTGTTTTGAAATTACGTGCATTTATGTAAAAACAAAAAAAATATGCCTACATTTACGACATATGAGGCCTAACACGTTTTTGCCTGCCTATTTTTGGCTCTTAAAGCACTTTTTTTATTGCCTAAAAATCCGGCCTCTACTTATTACATTCATAAAAAAGGCACCATTTGTGCAAACACGCCTTTTTTAGCCCTTCATGAAAAAGAAATTTCTTTTTGAATTGTTTTGTCACGTGATAAAGATTGTGCTTGATTAGTCCGCCCCTCTTATATTTTGCAGGTTTCATCTGATGACGTCATCGGCGTGTGTGCATGTGGTGTAAGTTGTGCTTTAAAACACGTGTCCTTGAGCAATTAATAGTTGTGAGACAGTGGTGGCGTTTGTGTCCATTCTTTCCTCTGTCCTCTTTCGGTTCGCGCTTTATTCACTCAACATGTTTAATGACATTCTCATTTTATAGTAGCCACTAGACGGCTACTACTGGTGATCTTAGTAAATATCACGCAAGAGAGTGCCATTTGTGCAACCGCGCAAAAACTTCGTCATTCTGCACAAAATGATTGATAACGTCATCCATTTGTGCTTGAAGTTGAAGATATTGATTTTAAAGTATTTATTCCCTGCTTATTTACATCTACGACGAAAGGCTTTTGTCATATAAATAAAAACTACCGAGTTGTTTTCACACTCCCTTGGCTACTTTTGGTTACTCTTGCGGCCCTTGACTCAATTGGGCTGCTTTTAGGCTCGTTTTTTCAAATTTTTTGGCTATGTGTTTTCGACATGGCAACCATGCCGCTAAGCACTTTTAAGGACTAATAAATATTCTGCTGAGTTTCGAACGGTTCGTGGGTGCCTCCTTTTGGGCGAGATGGCTGCGCGGACTTTACAGTGATTTCCGCCATTTCAGTTGATATTTCGCATCTGTGCTGTTTCGTTTCTTTTTTTTTCTTTTTTTTTGAGTCTGTGTTTGCATACCCATTCTTTTTTTCTGATGAGTACTTATTTACTTTCCGCCGTTTGGAAGAGGTCTGGACTGCGCCCGACTATCGAGGACTGCGTGCTGATCGGGAGATCGGACAGCAGCCGGTCCACAGGTCGAGGCGCGTTAGACTTCACTAGAGATGAATGTCAAGCATGTACGCGGCTTGCGCCTAGGTGATTGCAGAAGCCGCCGATTACGTAGCTGCTGAAGGTAGCAGGTCTGCTATTTGTTTTTGGAGGAAGCGTCGTATCTAGGGTGGTAGTGCACATGCTGCAGCATGAGGAGGAGAAGACACAAGCGACAGCTGTGCGTGCCAGTACAAGCGTCAGACGACTTGCGTATGAATGATTTAATATTTTAATGTAACGGCGAGTTGTTCCGCGAGACCAGTACATGTTAAGGGTGAAACCAATTTGCAAAACCACCGGGTGTTGCGATTAGAATCTCGTCATAGCTAGAGCTCGCGAGAGCCGGGGCTCAGTTGCATGATGTGTGCTACAGCTTGCAGACTCAGGTTGGTAATCAACTGAAGTCCATCATCAGTGACACCTGACACATTTTTACCTCATAAGTTTCCACCATGAAAAATCTGACGCGTTTGCGCAAGTTTACCACATTTTCAATACAGTTGCTCTAGTTTCTGCTACAGCGCTGAGCCCACCCTCGTAAGCGCTATCCGCCCCGAGTCTTGTTAAAGGCTGAATGGACGAAAAGTTCCTCGAGTGCTGCTGTGAAAGCGGACCAGTTGGTAAGGCGAGCCTTGGTGGCAACGGAACCACGACTTGGTGAAATCAGTCAAATGAAACATGATATTAACCTCCGTTTATCGTCCCACTTCCTGTGCCTGTTTACATTGTCGTATGAATAAAACTAGTATTCCCTGCCCTGGCCGCATATACCTCTATAAAACGCATGGTCAGGTCACATACCATAACAGATGACAATAGGAGGGGCGGAAACAACCAACCTTGTCTTCTTCGTCCTTATTTAAAGACGCCCTAAAAACGAGGACACAACGGAGATGAATGCGACAACACGGCCGCAAGCCCTTGTTTCTGTCGTGTCGTACTTTCCAGTGGTGTTTTTACGATGTCGTACCAACTCGCCCAACAAGCCGTCCTTCTGTGTTCTTCGTCCGTAGCTAAGGTAGCAACTGACTACTGTGAAAGCAGGGATGTGGAGTGCCAGGTATATAGTAAACCCCACACACTTAAAATGGGGCGTTTCAAAGTAGCCCTCCTCGCTAAGAACTTAACTGGACAAATACAGTACCAGAGTGAACCATGCTTCTGGGTCGTTGTTTTCTTCCTGTGTGGGCAGTGCACGCAACCTCTCCGAGCAGCGCTATATTCGATAAAATGTACCTAATTACTCGTTAATATGACTAATTACAAACACAGTCACCTCACCTGTTTTAATGGAGGCGACTACGATACGAGGTGTTGAAAGCAACTAGATATGCTGCATTATCGGAAACTAAACCAAGAAAACTTTTGCGGGGAACATACTGAGGGAAAATCAAGGTTAAGAAAACTTCAGCAGTAGTTGAGTCATACAATCGCAGCCGAATGAGCCGAAATCGTACTTGTGAGCGCCCCGGACTACATAAAGTAGAGGACATATTTCCTTTATGGGACTGCGTCTTAGAAAAAAGTGGACACAGACTCAAATTTTTAGAAGCCGCTGGAGCAGTGACTTGACGCTCTTAAATTATCAAGAGTACTAATGGCGCCGCCGCTATTTATTCATTTCTGCGCACTGGTTAGTATTATTTCTTCATGTAAAACATACGCTACAAACTCAATCCAGGCCCATTTTTTTTCAGGAAGGGAAGACCGAATGGTAAAGTAAGCTTGTCTGGCTATATGGCCTCAATTAAGAATTCCGCCATTGATTCGATTCAGACTTATTTGAAATGTTCGACTTCAGTATTGCTAAAAGCAGCCTTGTACTGCCGCCGTATGGCAGTTTTTCGTGCACAAGCTTACAGCACGTCGACAGCATCAAATGAGTAGCGGATGCATATTCGTTCGTGTAATAACCACTCACCGATGCTGGTGGCCGGAAACTTGGCATAGAATTCTTCTTACAAAGCATGAACGGGAAGTAACTGCTCGTCTTTGGCTTGAGTGGATCCGGATTTTCTACCTCGTAACGCCGTGCTCGTAGAGTAAACGCCAGTGCGAGTGTCGTGAGGTTCGTGACGCTCGCAACCTGCTGCAGGAGTTCGATGGAGTCGTTCTGAAAAACCGCAACATGGCGCTTCTCTTTTACTGAACCTCTCGATTTCGTCGCTTTTCGGTTTGCCCACTTATGTGCACGTTATTAAGCCGAAATCCTTGAGTAGTTCATTAGTAATTAAGGACTATATCTTCTTTAGTGCATTAGTAATTAAGGTCTATGGAATACTGGACCGAAGCTCAGTATTCTCAAACGTCAGTGGAGGCCTGGACCGAGAACCTCACCCACTTGCCCAGAAACCTCATACTGAATAAAGTTTCCACCGCCATTACGAGCGTCGGCGGTGTGAACACAACACATATCGCGAGGCGCATGGCCACATACTCCGGTTGAGAATTGGTGTTAATTAAAGGCCACTCAAATCTGAACTGAAGTGAATGAAGTAGTAAAAGTCAACCGGATGATTATAAATGATTATCAAACAAACATAATGAATGTCAGAGCTGAATTAAGGCGAATTATATGGGCCAGTCACGAGTGAATTAACGTTAAATGTTTGTCGCGTGTGAAATGGAATGGCTGAGAGAATCAAATGTAAATTTACCGCGAATCAAATTGAAGTCGTTTACATGTAAATCAAAAGTAACTGAACAGTGTATGAAACGAGAGACGAGCAACGGCGGGTCCTTATTGTATTCGCTCTTCAACGCTAGCACACCTTTTAAGCATCAACAAAGGATATTAACTATTTCAACAGAATATGGAAATCTGATATGCTATCAAGAAAGTGGAAAAATGCAGTATTGTGGAGTTCGAAAACGCCGGCGAACCCCCACATATTTCACCAGCCAATAGACCCGCTGCCCCAGCCTGCCGCTAGCAAAGTCGTACATATGAAGGTGTCATCAATTTTTCTATCATTGATCTTTGATTCCAGAAGCTTAGAAGACATGCATCAACGTGGATAAAAAAAATGGTCGTTCAACTACTGACCAGCTTGTTCGAATAGAGCATGAAGTACTAGAAACATATCTTGACGAAAATCTTAGATGCCTCATCAAACGCGAATATTGACTGTCAGCGTCCTCGGCGCTGGCGTTAAAACGAGTGATGCGAAAATGATGACGTCGCCGTATGACGTCAACATGAGGTCACAAGTCGGAAAAAGTTCAGACGTCATCGTGTGGCCCTGTGAGTCACATGACGTGACGTCACACGATGACGTCATCACATGATATCGTCGCTTCATCAAAGGAGGGCTGATCACGGAGGCAGAGCAAAAGGATGATGTGCGGAAAGCTTGAAATGCCTGCGGTCCTAGAGTCGATTCAAGATCACGTTAGGTGAAGAAAGCCTTCGCAGAGGGGGCGGTGAAGGATTAAGCTAGAACCATAGGTCGGCAAGAAGAAGTGGAACTCACTCAGACTCACTCAAGAAATATATCTTGCGCTTTGGACTCACTCGGACGCGGACTCCCCAAACTTTTCCTGAGCCGGACTCACTCGGACTCACGCTCACGAAAATTTTCTTCAAACGGGCTCACTTGGACTGAAACTCACCAAAATATTACTGACCCGGACTCACTCAGACTCAGACTCGCGGCTCAATCTGAGTCTGAGTGATTCCGAGTAAGTCGACTCATGAGTGAGTACGCCGACCTATGCTAAACAATATACCTCTTCCACTCTACCTATCTTCCACGGCAACTAGGTCGATTCTTCCATATTCTGTTTCTTAGCAGCCTTGAAACAGCACCAAAGCAAACGATGCACACCCTTGGCGGTTGTAACTGTAGCACGACCTCTCCGCGATTTTTCAGCTCACAGCAGGACCACAGGCGCAAGCATATTTTGGAGGTTGTATCGAAGAGCAGCGCGTTTTAGGTCCCACGTTACTCATGCGTCAGCGATCGTTTGCTTCAGTTTTTGTATGTAAAGCAGGTATTCTAGCGAGCTTTTCGTGGCCATTACGGTTGCATTTTCTGCGAAAGCTGCTTCATAACCACCGTACGTTGAGTCTAAGCTCTTTATGTGACCTCATGTTTCGTAGCGGTCGACCTTACACACGCACACACACAAAAAGCTGAGACATATTATTAAGTTAATGAAGCAATATTAGAAGTCTGGTATACTGTAAAAAAATGTCTGTTAAATAACAAAATTTACAGGTATTTTCTGTTTTACCTACATGAAATTTCTTGGATTCGGTAAAAATGGTTACTCTGTTTTTGAAATGATGTAATTTGTCAGTTCCACCCGGTAAACAAATAGTTTCTGTAAATATCAGAGCCACTTCGTATTAAATACCAAACGTTGCTAGTTTTTACCTGTTCTTTCACAGAAAAGTCATGTTAGAGCTCTCAAGACCTTGGGAATCACATGAATTCGCCTAAAAGTTTGCTATCGTGCTTCATGCGCTGCAAGAGTGCGACGCTTGGTAAAATAAAAGCCTTCTCTAGAGCAAAGCGTGAGGCCGACATTGACCATCTTGCAAATTAGTAAAATTCAGACTTCGAGAAAAATTAATGCAAAACTCGACAAATACCAGATGCATGTCGGCGGTCGTGTCATGTACCTTTTGTTGAGGGCTTCTGCATGATAACGAACGCTGAGAAGGAAATGAAAGGTGTTTCGCCTGTGCCGCACTGCGCTCAATTTGCAGGGAATGCCGCAAAGCATTGCGGATTCTGGACGCCATTGAGAACAAAGCGTGCACTACATTATTATTTGAACTTGGTACTAGGAAGAGAAAATTTCTATAGAATAACAGAAAAAAAATGTGTGCAAATACAAAAAGCCTGTTTTCTGGGAAGAAATTAGAAACGAAAAATCTCTGTAGAAAAGCAGAATTGTAATAACAGAGAATGTACGCAAAACTACAGAAAACTACTAATACAGAAAACAGACAAGAACAGAACTGTTATGTCACTAAATCTCACAGAATTTTTTTACAGTGTACATGACGGGTACTTTCCATCGGGTGGATAAAATTAATGGTCAAGCTCAGACTTACACAACAACAAAGATTTTGATTACTCACCACTGTATGGATGTACGCACGGTATGCTTCTGGCGGATCGACGAAGATGGATGGGGGGTAAAATCACACATTTTGGGGATAAAGTGTCGGCGCTGGGGAGATGGGCGATTGACACAAATAGGTGGGGAAGATATTCCGTCCTGCATGTGTGAATAAGAAGGAAATGATATTACACGCATATTTTTGCACAGTCACTGCAAGAAAGAGACGTAGGCATGAGTTGCGGGCCCGAAATGTGCTATTTTTAAATTTTGTTTACGTATATTGAGACACAGCTTCATAGTCACGTAGGGGCTCCCACTGCTAAGCTCGGATCCGCAGGAGCAACTCTGGGCCGTCCAGCTGGCCGAAAACGACGCCAGGACCCAAGGGCTACTGGCCGCCGTTTAGGCGGGGACCTGTTTCTCAAACCGCTGAACCCAATAAAGTTATTTCTCTCTCTCTCTCTCATAGTCACGTATTATGTATCGATGTGCAACGAAACTATTTGCAAAAAGAGGGGCTGCGTAACGCTGTTCTGCTCGAAAGTTGGTGCACGCTTACCATACAACGATCTGTTTCTGTGTTAGGTCAGCAGAATGTTTGTGGTAAAGTTGAGCTCATTATTCACTCCTGTATTAACGCCGCATTTGCTCCTTGGTCTTCATCGTACTAAAGCTCCTTAATATGCATTTCAGAGTCTTTAGCAATATCGAGCGGTTTATTTTATTGTTATATTGTAGGGACTTGTTAAGCACTTTACTGTCACCTCTAAATTGTCATCATCATCACTTGGGAGGTATGTTTTCAGTACATGCTGTATCATGCGTCGCTGAGGCGCTGTCGTGCATGTGGTTGTGCTGCAACAGCAGTAGTGGCCTTGCAGTTAAGTGCTCGCCTCCAAAGGCATGAGCAGGATTCTTCATATGTTGGGGGGGGGATCTCAAAAGTTTTACCACCGCGCCCGCTACCCCGCTTGTCGAGTCGAAAAAAAAACATGCTGCACCATGTATGCGCAAATGAACATGAAGTCATGGCTTGCTTCTCACAACGACCTCGCCCTCCGGGGGTAAAGGTAGGAAGTAAACTGTCCTTTGAATTCTTTATCAAGGGTCCTCGGTCGCCATTATTGTCAATAATCATGCGCAGCCATAACCCTGCGCATCAAAAAAGGGGCGTGATATGTCGGACTGAAGGAAAAAAAAGGGGGGGGGGGGGGGTGCCTCCACCTCCTCCCTCCTTGTGAGCACGCCTATATTTGCCTCGGCTCTGGGAGCTGGTCGGTTCGATTCCCACCGCCGCCGGTCCACCACCGGTTCGCCACAGTTGCACAAGTGAACTGCTGGCCTCGTAGTTGGCTTAAGTTCATGGGTTACGTTTGTGAAAAGAGCCTGCGCGCTGAAGACCGCCGAGATAGTTGAAGCGCTGGCTTGACGCATGACCATTGCAGCTGGCATTATCGAGCACAACGCGTTGCTCTATCTGTTGAATAAGTGCAGGTTATGACAACGATGGTTCTCTGAAATAGCTGTTTACAGATAACGTGAATTCAGCTGCGAAAATTACCGTCCCCGCCCACTTCGGAAAAGTGACTAATACTCACAGTTTGTTGTGATATCGAACTTCACTAATTCATCTTCGAAAGCTATATTTCCCTGCGGGAAGAAAGCTGCGCACGCGCGTTTAGCGGAATTGCGTACCATTGGCAGATAACAAGTACTGTGGCCACAGTAGCACGTACATAGCACCAGTAACGTCGTGTTCTAACAGCGGGAGTAGAGAGTTTCCTGGGACATGTGCCGCGTTTTGCTGCTGAGAGTGGCAGCTTCGCGCTCCTCTGTTCCCGACCGCGGCTGCCTTTTCTGCTATTACTGACGGCTGCTCTGGGCTTCTAATGTGGTTTGTCCTCCTGGTCATCATCACTGCCTACGCACGCCGCCTGCCATTTTGGCTTCTGGCCAGGTAAAGTTCGAAGGACGTGTCCGGTAAACCCTAACAGTTATTATAAGTTATTATATTGTTACGGGGTATGAAGCGTATATCGTACAGGGAAAGACACCGGCAAGAGTCAAGATGGCTGACCAACACACACTCGCGCCTATCGGACTCCCCGGCTCTTCGTCTTCGTCCACTTCATTCCTCCGTGACAGGACCCCCCGGGCGTTGTAGCGCCGTCTCGGCGCTAGTCCGGCGAAAAAGGGCGAGCGAAGTACGGTTTCATCCGCGAAACATGCACAGTGTCAACAGGGGGCGGACTTGACGAAGAATCAAAGTGCAATGGTGCAATGTCGTAGTTCACGTCACTAACTTGACGTACGACTTGGTAAGGTCCTGCGTAGCGGGACAGGAGTTTCTCGGAGAGGCCTACACGGCGGCATGGCGACCAAAGGAGCACCAAGTCGCCTGGGGCAAACTTCATATCACGGTGCCAGTGGTCATACCGGTCTTTTTGCTTATCCTGCGACGTGCAGAGACGAGGCCGGGCGACTTGACGAGCCAAATAAGCCCGTTCAATGGCGTCGTGAGCCTACATGGTAGCAGAGGGTACGGCAGGCAAGATGGTTTCAAACGGCAATGTGGGCTCGCGACCATACAAAAGATAAAAAGGCGAAAATCCCGCTGTGTCATGCCGAGAGGAATTGTACGCGAAAGTCACATAGACCAGCGTGGCGTCCCAGTCGCGATGATCTTGAGAGACGTACATTGAAAGCATCTCCGTAAGCGTTCGGTTAAAACGTTCAGTAAGACCATTAGTTTGAGGGTGGTAGGCGGTGGACAGCTTGTGCTCTGTGGCACAAGATCGTAGGAGGTCGTCAACAACTCTCGACAAGAAAGAGCGGCCGCGGTCCGTAAGTAGCTGTCGAGGTGCAGCATGGAGGAGGATAACGTCATGAAGAAGAAAGTCCGCGACTTCAGTGGCGCAACTAGTTGGCATAGCCTTTGTTATGGCGTAACGTGTCGCATAATCTGTAGCGACTGTGATCCACTTATTTCCCAGAGTCGTCGTCGGAAAACGGCCAAGCAGGTCAAGACCGACGCGATAGAATGGCTCGGTGGGAACCTCAATGGGATGAAGATATCCAGCTAGTGGCAGAGGAGGTCTTTTGCGGCGTTGGCATAGCTCGCAAGTAGCAACATAACGACGCACAGAGCGGTATAGACCAGGCCAGAAGAACCGGCGTCGTACGCAGTCGTATGTGCGCGAAACTCCGAGATGCCCGGCCGTTGGTGCATCGTGAAGTTGATCAAGTATGACAGGCCGTAAATGACTGGGAAGGACCAGTAGGAGCTCAGGGCCTTCGTTGCTGACATTACGGCGATAGAGGATACCGTCTTGCAGCACAAACATACGGAATGCGGCGTCGGTGCTGCCAGATTAGACAGCGTCGATGATAGCTCGCAGTGATTCATCCCGCCGTTGTTCGGTGTGCATATCGCTCACGTCAGTAAAGGCCATGACGCAGCTGTCTGGGTCTTGCGGAGCTGGATCAGGAGGATCCACCGGATAACGAGAAAGACAGTCTGCGTCCTTGTGCAAGCGTCCAGACTTGTAGATGACGGTAAACGAAAATTCCTGGAGCCGCAAAGCCCAGCGGCCGAGACGTCCGGTCGGGTCTTTCAGAGAGGTGAGTCAGCAGAGGGCGTGGTGGTCCGTAACGACTGAAAACGTGCGGCCAAATAAGTATGGCCGGAACTTGGCGACAGCCCAAACTAAAGCCAGGCATTCTCTTTCGGTGATGGAGTAATTTCTCTCAGGAGGTGAGAGCAGTCGGCTGGCGTAAGCGATCACGCCCTCTATACCGCGCTGGCGTTGTACGAGAACTGCGCCGATACCGTGGCCGCTTGCATCAGTGCGGACTTCCGTTGGAGCGAATGGGTCAAAGTGGGCGAGAATGGGTGGAGTAGTCAGGAAGCCGATAAGGGAGGTGAATGCTTGAACCTGCTCAGGGCCCCATGAGAATGTGGTATCTTTCTTCAGCAGATCTCTTAGTGGCCTAGCAACTTCGGCGAAGTTTTTCACGAAGCGACGAAAGTAGGAGCACAGGCCGACGAAGCTCCGTACGTCAGAAGTTGAGCGGGGCACGGGAAAGCTGCGGACAGCGCGGACCTTTTCGGGATCTGGTTGGACACCATCAGCGTTTACAAGATGGCCCAGCACGGTAATTTGACGGCGGCCAAACTGGCATTTCTTGGAATTGAGTTGAAGCCCGCCTCTTCGGAAGACTGCAAGAATGGCGGCGAGACGGGTGAGATGGCTCTCGAAGGTGGAAGAAAAGACAATGACGTCATCGAGGTAACAAAGACAAGTGGACCACTTGTAACCTCGGAGTAGAGAGTCCATAATCCGTTCAAATGTCGCAGGAGCATTGCATAAGCCAAAGGGCATTACTTTAAACTGGTACAAGCCATCAGGCGTTATGAAGGCAGTCTTCTCGCGGTCCATTGCGTCGACAGAAATCTGCCAGTAGCCGGACCGATAAAATTGAAGGACACTTTGTACATTCCAAAGTGTGTTCGGCGAAAGCGTGTGGCCATTCCACTGATTATGATCTTTTTTTCTTTTACACTCTCAGTGGGATAAGACACAAACCGAATGGGTGCGTGTTTTCTTCTTCAATTTTTTACCGCGAATCGCAGCGAGACGCGAGACTCAACTTTCTCCGTTCGCATGCGTTAGTATTTTCTCGCGCTTTGCGCATCGTGCAAACGCCATCCGCGTTCCAGCTCTTAAATTGACGGACACTTTGTAAATTGGAAAGTGTATTCCGTGAACGCCTGGGTCCATTGAGACGGCGTCGGTCAGAATGATTGCAAACTCTGGGCACAGCGACGCTACGCAAGCAAAGCGCGAGCGCTATAGAGTCCGACGCGACCGGCGTTCGTCTGCGCATCCCGGCGGCCACCTGGCTCCGTGCCAGAGCTCGGATGGACGGGCATGGACGGATGGACGGACGGACGGACGGACGGACAGACGGATGGATGGATGGACGGACGGACGGACGAACAGACAGACAGACAGACAGACAGACAGACAGACAGAAGGACGGGCAGACGGACGGACGGACGCCGGACGGAGGTCGGACGGACACCGGACGGACACCGGACGGACGTGAGCATGAGACATTAAAGGCTTTCGCCTTAAAGATTACACCATCTCCCGCTAAAGGGAACCATGTGTAGATGCGAAGCAGCGGGCGCTAACGCTTACACTGGCGGCGGCGTTGACGCTGGCGCTCATCGCAGCGTTGCACAGGAGAGAAACCTGGGGGGCGCAAAGCACGCAGTGATGGACCGGTGTTTCCTACTGGAACATCCCAATCGCTGCTAATGGACAATGAGAGACAGAAGACTCGGACTGGACACAGACCCGCAGTCCGGTTTTAGTTAACGCGCACGCTGCGAACTTTTTATCGTTCGACAACGCACAGGAGAAATCTCCCACCAGCACTACCTTGCAGGTCAAGATCCAGTGCCATATATATGGGGTGGCCAGTGAACGGTTGTGCAGCGCGAGCAGTCGGTTTTTTCAACCAAGAAACTCGCTAGCAGACGCTGCCTGCGTCGGCGTCGCGAGGCGAGCGAGGGGGGGAGTGTAAGAGAGGGGAAGACGCGCATGCGCAGTGGGGGGTGGGGATGCCACGGGCAGGGATGCCTAGAGGAGAGAGGGGGGAGCGTAGGAGGGGGAGAAAGGGGGGAGCCTAGGAGGGGGAGAGAGGGAGGGGACGCGCATGCGCAGTGAGGGTGTGGCCTCCGCGGGGAGGGATGCCTAAAGGAGAGAGAGGTGGAGAGGAGCTTTTTTTTATTTTTATTTTTTTTTAACGGGTTGGCGCATGCGCAGTGGGGGGTGTGGACGGACGGACACCGGACGGACGGACGGACGCCGGACGGACACCGGACGGACGTGAGCATGAGACATTAAAGGCTTTCGCCTTAATGGACGAGAAGTATGTAGCTCCGTGAAGGCAGTCCAACGCGTCATCGATTCGTGGTAGCGGGTATACGTCTTTTCGCGTGATCTTATTTAAATGGCGATAGTCAATACAAAAGCGCCAGCTACCATCCTTTTTCTTTACAAGTACTACAGGGGAAGCCCAAGGACTGTCTGATGGTTCAATGACACCTTGCTGAGCATTTTGTCCACTTCCGTCTGGATAACTCTGCGCTCAGTATGCGAGACACGATAGGGGCGCCGGCGAATAGGACTGGCTTCACCAGTGTTTATACGCTGTTGAACGACGGACGTTTGCCCGAGAGGTGTGTCACCGAAATCAAAAATGTCACTGTAGGTCACGAGAAGGCGACGGATGTCATTTGCCTGTGCTGGGTCGAGGTCGGGTGCAATCATTTTCGACAATTCATCCGGCGAAGAAGAGGAGCTGTTAGCCGCGGTACGCGGAAGTAAATCAGTGTCAACGGTGAGGTTTGCAATTTCAAGTTCATCAGCAGTAGATGAGCTGGCCAAGAACATGCCACGGCGAAGGACTTGAGGGCAGTAGCTGAAATTTAGAAGTGGAAGGTAGGTACGGTTGTCGGTGATAGTCACGAGGGTATGTGGAAAGGCAACGTTCCGGCTCAAGGAAACGTCAGCGAGGGGAAAGAGGAGATATTCACCGTCAGGAACCTGTGGCTGTGCAGTCAAAACGACGTAGGTGGCTGCCTGAGGTGAGAGACGCACATCTTCCAGGGAGCACAGACGCGCCGGCGTAATGTTGGGTTCAGTGACGAGCTGAGGCAGTTCTAGCCGAAGGACGCCGGTAGCGCAGTCGATGAGGGCAGAATGAGTTGACAAAATGTCCAATCCTAGGATGATGTCATGAGGACAGCGGTCAATAACAGCGAAGAGCACTGATGTAGGGTGGTCGACTATACTTATGCGGGCAGTACACATTCCAAGAACCGGCGGCATGCCGCCATCGGCCACACGGAGCACTGGTGTGGCTGCTGGTGTAAGAACTTTCTTTAAACGTCTAGTAGGTCTGCGCTCATTACCGATACATTGGCTCCAGTGTCGACAAGTGCTTGGACAGGTACGCCGTCTACTTCAACGTCAATTAAACTTCGTCTTGTGGGCACAGAGAGAGGATTTGCTGCAGTAGTCGTCAATGCAGCACCACCTCCCGGGGCTGCATTTCTTAGTTTTGCGAAGGGGCGCGGCAGGAAGCCGCGGGGGACGATAGGCGACGTGGCTGCGGCGAAGGGGACGATGGGCGACGTGCTGGCGGCGAACGAGATTGGTGTCCACGTGGCGAAGGTGAGCGGCTGTACCACGTGTTTCTAGCAGCATTGTCGGCGACGTCGGACTCAGGCGGGGACGAAAAGTGGTGGGCATTAGCGTCGAAACGGGTCATATTCATCGTTGCGCGAGGTGCTGAGGACCATGAGCTGCGGCAGTAGCGTGCAATATGCCCAACGCGGTGGCAGGTGAAGCATATTGGGCGGTCGTCCGCAGTTCTCCACTCAGTCGGGTTGCGGTAACGTGGAGGGAACCGTCGGCTTGGGGAGACCGTAGCAGAGGGTCGTTCGCTAACTCTTGCGATGGCGACAGAACACACGGACGTCACTCCAATATTTTCGAGTTCCTGGCGCACGATGGCTTGCACGAGAGGAACTGAAACAGGGCCGGCATCGGAGCTGCGCGAGTAGAATGCTGCGGGCGCCATCGCTTCCAGTTCGCGACGAACAACTCGCGTCAGTTCTTCGGAAGGTGGAGCACGCTGCGGCACCGACTGGTCTTCACACGTCGACGTTGCAGCAGTGTTCGGTAGTCTGGCAAACGACGGCAGAATGCGGCGGCTTTTTGCTTGTTGGAACTGACGGCACTCCTTGATGATCGCGTCCACGGTGGCACAGCCCTTACACATGCGGAGATTAAATGCGTCGTCGGCAATCCCCTTCAGCACGTGCCCGACCTTCTGACCTTCCGTCATGTCGCTGTCGGCCTTACGGCAAAAAGCCAGCACGTCCGGGATGTAAGACAGGTAGGACTCTGTGGAAGATTGGGCGCGGCAGGCCAGTTCCTTTTTCGCGGCGATCTTGCGGCCGGCGGGTTTGCCAAATACCTCTCGTAACCTTTCTTTGCATACGTCCCAGCTGGCGAGTTCTTCCTCGTGGTTTTCATACCACACCTTCGCAGTGCCTCGCAAGTAGAACAACACATTGGCCAGCTGAAGCGTGGGATCCCATCTGTTAGGTACACTCACGCGTTCAAACATGGCCAACCAATCTTCAACGTCGACGTCATCGGTCCCACAGAATGTACCGGGATCCTTGGGCGGTACGAAAACGTATGGTGGTAATGGCGCGGTTGATGGAGACGTTGACGTGGATGCGGTGGGCTCAACGTTTGCCATGGTTCGGAAAGCGATGCGACGTCCGCTGCGGAGCCCCGTTGCCTGCTGTTGTACCCAGCACCTCCCACCAATATGTTACGGGGTATGAAGCGTATATCGTACAGGGAAAGACACCGGCAAGAGTCAAGATGGCTGACCAACACACACTCGCGCCTATCGGACTCTCCGGCTCTTCGTCTTCGTCCACTTCATTCCTCCGTGACAATATTATTAGAGGATGTGTCCGCCGACTGCGGTACAGAACCATGTCCGCCCCACCATGAGTGGTGGGAGACGGACATGAGCCTGTGAAGACACCTCTTGTGGCTGCATTGCACTTGCACTGCCGGACCTTCTACGAGGGACCGGTGGCTCTTGCATCATGGCGTGAGTCCTAGTCGTCGGACCTGGACGCCAGCTACACGGCTGCGTGCCGGATACGACACGGATCCTTTGTCTGAACGATCTGGTCAGGAAAGCTCCACGGGCCAATATGGGCCAGGCGTGCATCACCGCTAATTACCAGCTTTGTCGGCAGAGATTCGACGGTATGATAATTTCGTTGGACTACATTGCTGCCTTTACTACGCCACATGCTTCCTAACCAGCCCTGAAATGTCGCATTTCGCTTCCAGTCGCTTGGGACGACAGTATATGTCACGCAATATTTTGAGCACCACGTGCCTAAACACGACATCTCTGAATACATCGAAGACGCGTTTAGCATCACATTTTCTAACCTCCTTATGCTCGCTTTTAAGAAAGAAACAAAAAAATCCACTGATTAATCGAAGACGCAATCGGAACGCAATCAGATATCCCGTTGTGGCAAAGCGATGCTACGAGCCTCCTCGCCATCGAAACGTGCTGAAAATCTTTCTGCGATAGCGCTTTGAGATTTTCGTGACTGAGGAGGCACGAGTGTGGCGTGGGTAGACAGCACGAGTTTGGAGGCGAACACTCCACTGAAATGCCTTTTCTATATTCAAAATGCATTCCGGATGAAATTGTACGACGACGTTCATCTTAAGCGAATGTAGATGCTTCGGCCGACGGTGCATCACATCATGAAAGACTTCGCGAAACAGGGGTGGGCGGTGTATTGATTTCTTAAGCCCCCATCCCCTCGCGTGGCTTGCGTGTTCCGGTCATCAGTATTCTGCCTGAAGTTTTGGAAAGGGCGTTCGAGGGTGTCCTCCTGTGGCACGTCCTTGAATCTTCAGTGGTGATTTCGTAATTTCCTCGACAGCAGGCACCACGTCGGCAGATGGCGTGGCGATGCAGTACGCCACGCGATCCAGTGGTCGTATACATTGCTCACATCTCTACCTGAAAGTGGTCTCTTTGTGGATGCAGTGACCATGCATTAGCCTTTATTCGCAATGTCTGCGAAGTATAGGTGGCGCGTTGTGCGATTCAAGATGGCGCCAGGAGGAGGATCAATCCGTTTGTTAGCATAGGAACAGATAGGACGTGCGGACGTACGCCCGTGCCACTTTGACCGGATGAGGTCATGAGCTGCACTGAAATGAATACGAGACCAAAAAGCTTTCCGAAATCACGAAACACGCTAAATTCTCGTCACCTCAGCACTCACCGCGGTGTGAAAGGTTATATTTCAGTTCCGTTACCGCGCGTGAACAATTCTTCGCGAAATCCTGTGCGTGCTACAAAACACGTAGCTGAACGGCACTCAAGATATACGTAACGAGCCTACATGACGGGTATGTCGTAGTAATAGGCCTTTCGCGAGTAAACCAAACGTTGCTGCACGCGACGGCATGGTTCGCGAGACGATGGTTTCTAAACATATTGAGCCGTCGACATCACTTGCGTAGTCAGGAATGCGCTGTGCGCAGTTTACTTCTCTCGGATGTTGCAGGTTTAATCAGCATCTCGAAACGAATGCACACGCATGTTTTTCGCAACGTCGAAGAATTTCTTAACAGCGACGTTTCGCTTCGCTCGTCGAGCCTTGGCAGCATGCGGCCACAAAAGTTGCGCTGCTTGCACAGCATCATAAAAAGCAATTCTTTTATTTTGATCTCAAGACTACTGTACATTAAGTACACTCCAAGTGACTTGGGAGTATGAAAAGTATTCCGTACAGGTGGTTAACCAGCGAGGCAGGTGAAAGACTCGCTGAGCTAGCAGTGAGTTAGCAGCCAGCAGCATCTTCGCTCTCACTATCGGTGTTTTTACACACTTCAGTGTCCAGTGAAAAGTCCTCGTCATCAAGGTTGTCTTAATCACTGACGAAAGCAACCTGAGAGTTTTTTCCCCCGAGATTCACCTCTCCTTCTCCGCTTTGTGGGCTCAGAGAACAACACTTTGCTTGCAGCTTGGGTCTACTTATATAGAAATATTACAAAACAAGCAGCGTAGCGCTGTTCACAGCCCTGGCTGTGAAAAGAGCACAAGGGTGAAGGATGACGTTGACAGCGAGACTTCCGATCAAGTTTGTCCAGCAGGGGTCCGTTAACGTGGATATGCACAGATTTCATCAATCACGTCGAATCTCCTTCGGAATGCGTGTGCCGAGTACAAGATTGAGTCTGCAATGCGGTGCGTACTTGGTCGTCGTTCATTATAGCCGTGAAGATACTTAACGGTAGTTTGCACGATTTATACAGCTCTTTTCTAATACGTTGTTATTCGAATGTGTCACCTATAGATTACGAAGGCCGCTACGTCATTTAGAAAATCGCGAGCTCACGCGACTCCCCGCGTACAATGTAAATGGGTTTCATGCACTATGAAAACACCGACGGATAAGCTATATGCAAACGAAACAGCGTGGCGTGAGTTTCAACCACGGAGCAAAGAAATATCGACAGGCCTTCGCAGAACAGGCAGCACAGTCACGGTGAGAGTTGGAAGAGCGACCTTTCCAAAGGCCGTTGTAGACTCTCTTGGTGTAACTAATACAAGTATACATGCGAGGGGCTCACTACGCCTGAAACCACCGTAACTTTCATAAAGTAGGGAAGCACCCACTATGCCATTATTCGTCATTCCGCGGATAAGCGAGGTACCCGCTACACATCTGTAAAGCATAATGTGCACTTTGTTTGTGCTGGTTATGACAATGACGAATTATGGCTGAGCCTTTTTAATGGGTCGGAAGCATTCAATCACCCACTCGTTGTGCAATTCGCATTGAGTTACGCCTGGTTACCAGGCACATATTACCAGGATTCCTTGCCCCATATGACACCTGTATGGGGTATTTTTTTCGAAGAAGTGTCAAGCACCATCGGGGCTCAGCAGTAGAATACTCGACTGCCACGCAGTGGGCCCGTGTTCAAGTCCCATCCATTCCTGGAAATTTTTTCTCAATTCCGATCTTTCTTTTTTTCTCGCTGTAGCAGTTACGGACACCACCGGCGGCAGCGGCGTATAACTGCGGCGCCAATATCGTCTCTTGAGATATCAAAACAGCTTTCGCTGTAATATATAAGGGCCTCAAACACCATCACTGTGACCAGAGCCGTGGCCGAGAACACAGAGTGGCTGCTTACCAATGACTGGGTAGGTGGTGGGTGGCTGCAAAGTACAGCAGCCACCACCGGTGGTACCTATCGCCCAGGTTGACGCCATTGCTTGACCTTGAAAAACGAGGTTGAGGGCTCGGCAGCTTACCCGCTGTGAGAACTTCTAATACTTCGTTGATGAAGATAGTCACGAAGAATGGCCGACCTTTCTAGAAGTTTGTTTCATTTCATTTTTTTCCTACTTCCTATCGCGGCGGCGGACAACTGCCCCCCCGCCACTGCCATTGTGATCTGGTAACAGCTTTCGCAGTACAATATAGGAGGCAGCACGCCTAGTGTCCACAAGCCAAACATCTCTGAAGCCGCTTGCTTCTGGCATTCGTGCTCATTTCCCATGATGCTCCTGCTTCATTTCCTTTTTCGGTGGGCTTGTGAAAAAAAACAAAAGTTGAAGAGCGCGCGCGCCTAGCGTAAACAAGCCAACCTTCTGGGACTTCGTTCCGCCCCACGTTCCCCACACGATGCGCTCGTTTCCCAGAATGCTCCTGTTTCATTTTTTATGGTTGGGCTTCAAAAATTTCACGTGACTCTCCCTTTTAATTTTTTTCCCCTCCATGGTATCAACAGAAATAACAATACAATAACAATTCACCAACCTGCCTGGCTATAGAAAACCTCGCAAAGCTTAATTGTGTACGCTGTGGACCATCATCGGCAGTATGACTTGCCCGTGGTGCGTCACAACGTGTATTCGCGTAAAATTCGCATCTCGCCAGAGTCCCATACATCTCACGGTTTGTTCATGGATTCCCGAAACATGTCATGGCCTAGTGTTTCCTGCCAACGCGTTAGCAATCAGGCTAGCACAGCCAAAAAAGAGAGAGGCTGCCTCTTTGTCGTCTGCTAACCCTCTGCCAGGCATCCGCTCTGTGGCGTGACAGTCTATGGGCATTGTGAATAGTGAGAGCGTTGATATGCGACTAGTTCTGATTGCTTCTGTCGCAAGGCGAATACTTGAGATGACGAATATAATTTAGCACCACTGCCACTGGGTGTAGCACATTATTAAACTATGGTATTGTAGTGTACACCGTACCCCATAACGCGTTTGTGCATGTCATTAAGCCATTTATTCTCCTAGCACTATGCATACACGTGTCGTTTTCGTAGCTTCATTGTCTGTGACACAATTTTAGTCTTTATCGTAGGCAAATAAATGTATATATTTTCGTGTTACGTAAAGCCGAGAAATTTTCGCTCTTACAGCAATAATGTATTTCATTCTTTAGCACCACATCCCGTTCATTTCTAAAAAAAGAAAGCGTTTGCTTTTCTGTGGGCGTAATATAAAGCAGTTGTCATCAGCCGATCCAGATATTTGTTCTGGGCAAAGCTGGAATGTATTGCGCAGAGTCGAATAGTGAACAAATTGAGACGCTTGAATCTTCATTACCAGTCAACAACGCATAAATTCAATTTACTCGTAAATGTCGCACTTAGGAGACCAAACTCAGTTTCTGATTTATATTCGAGTGCAAAGGAGCTTTGGTTGACAGCACCACTCTCTGCTATTGACTATTCATGTAGACTGCTGATAGGGAATGAAGACAGTTAAAGAACATCAGCAATATGTGTAGTTCAGCGTTGGTGTCCAAATAGTAATAATCTCCAGTGAAGAGCAAGTTCGCCTTGCTAGAGGCTGCTGTTACCTTTCAGTACTTGGGATGGAACTTACATCATAAGCTCTGGAAGGTAGACCAATTCGTCGATATTGTCAGGCGCCACACCGAGTGCCATCACTGGACTCCGAATCGTAGTTGCTTTCGGCGCCAGGTAGCCATAGATGAACTGCATCAAATGTACAGTATTACACAATATTTTAATTGCAAGAGCGACGACATCGACAGAGTCGCTTCAGCAAAACAACAGACAAGAAACCTCTTTATTGAGATACCATCGTCCTTGTATGAAAACAAGATATATACAGCGCAGTTAAATTGAATGCGAGTCTAACTGTGTGAAGACCTGATAATTCTCTGTTAGTTTTCAACTTCTCATTCATACTGCGTCAAGACCTGTCACACTAGCTATCTTGGAGCAGTTGTCTGGACGCAGCTGAGAAAGAAGATTAAGCTATTCTTAGAAATACAGCTCAAAATCTCGACTTGGCTGTCGTAAGTGAACGGGGCAACAAGTTCCATAATTTGAAAGCTTCATTATACTTAACTTGTACATGCGAACTTTGGGTGTAATGTGCGCAACAGATAACACGATATAACTCAATATCTCAGATAGAAGCATGGGTTGAATAATGGCGGATATCTCTCTTACAGTGACAGCAACGTCAAGATTTTTTTAGAAATCATATTAAAGGCTGCGCGGGAAACATATCAGCTTTAGCTGCGCGATGCTAAGGGTGCTGCTTCTCGTCTGACGAAACGCGTTAAGTATTTAAGGGGAAAAAAAAGAAATCATGAAGTTTAATTTATTGGGCATTAGGACGAACAAACCAAATAAATATCAACCCTTTGAACAGTGAAGCTGTTATAACCGGTCGTAACGTCAACCCTGCCTCAAAACAATCATCATCATAATCAAGCATGTGCCTCAAAATTTAGGCAAATTCTGCTAAGCACCGCATTGGTGTGGCCTGCAATGATCCTGATGGGAACGAGTACACAATATAGAAGCAGCGAAAAAGGAAATACAGATGAAAAAAAAAAGATATAAAGGAAAAGAAAGAGAAAACCTTTTGCCGATAAACACTCTTCACGAGGCAAGATTTGAATTTGCGTACCCTCGATCCGACGGCGAGCGTCCTAATCACTCGGCCATCGAGACACGCTGGCAGAGCGTAGCATAGCCTTTTAGAGTATATAGGGCAGGACGCGGATTGAAAAGAGAAGTGCATATGAGGAGGAAAGATTTGATGGTGAAGACAAGCGAAGGCAGAAGGGGAGAGAGTAAAGGGTAGCACAGATATAATGAGAAACATATAAAGAAAGAAATGCAGAAGGAAAAAGAAAGACAGAGCACATCAAAGACAGACAGAAAGTGAGACACAAAGTAGTAGAGAGACAAAGAACAAGACAAATAGATAAAAAATCTTCTTGAAAAAAAAAATTGACGAGGAAGGATTTGAACCCGCGTACACGCGATGAAAAGGCGAGCTTGCTAACCACTCAGCTATGTAGTTTTCTTTTTTTTCTTTTCATTATTGCTCCACTTAGATATCAAGGCATGCTAGCAGAGCATTCAAGCAGACCCACGCAGTCATGGCACGTCCAAGAAAGTGCGTACTCCGAGAAGGAAGACGCGCATCTCGAATTTAGACGTGTCGGTCGATGGGGAGTACGAGTGGCGACTGGCCCTTGTTTCGCTGTGTCATGCTTTGCGCAGCTTAGTGCAAACATTAAAATTTTTTAACATGAAAGTGATTTATGCCGGAGTCCACCACGGCTCCAGTGACGTATTTCCGTCACGGACATAACGTTGTAAAATATACACTACCAGATGGCAAACAAAAAACTAGAACAAAAAGTTCCGTCGCCGGGAGTTGAACTTACGACCCCTCGCTTTGCAGCACGTGGCGCGAATCAACTCGGCCACGATGGCACGTTCCCCAGCTTAGTAACGGTGAGCTATTTATATATACCATTTACCGTTGGCGGTACTTGGAGCTCGGTGGCTTCAACGTGTTCCTGTTATCACTAGCGAGATGGCGCGGAGGACTCGATTTAAAGGTCGTCAATCCGTGCCTTGCGATCCGTACGCGCCTCAACAGGGCGTCGTCAATCGTGTACGCGCACTTATCTCGTGATGGGGGGTGATTTGTTCGTCTTGTGCTTTCACGGCAAGTTTGCATTAAGTTAGAGGGAGAACTAAGGTCACTTGGATTGCTGCAGCGGCCGCCTTTGAGAGAGGAGCGCGAAGCTCACACTCAAAGAAATAACAATTGTGACAGTTGTTACTAGGCGCTCGTCCTCTGTATATTTATGCGTTCGTTTCGTGCGTCTTCCTTTGCGTTTGGGCAGAGCGCTTTATGTGTCGAGATGTGAGTTTAGTTCGCGTTCATCCTGTGTATGTTCTTTTTGGGCGTCCTACTGCTTGAGGAGCGCGCTGCAAGTTTCGAGCTGCTTGCTTTTCTTCGCGTGACATTACGCTTTCTTGCTATAGCGTTCATTCATTAGCCGTTGGGGCGAAGCAATGCACAATAAACGCTCAACTATCTCTGTGAAGATACGTTTTACTTTTGTGTGATACCGATTCCTATAACAGAAGGATCAGACATGTTTTTTTTTGTGTGTGTGATCTCGGTGAGGTGCTCAGATAACTTTAACAATGTCGCCCCTCAGAAGGTAGCACAGCAAGCGCATAATGGCTTCCCGGTGGCCAACGATCCCGGCTAGAAGCAGTGTTGTCTACGTGACGTCTGTAAGAGGTAGCATTTGGAACACGCGCCAACGCTGACGTTTTTATCGCCAACAGATTGCCCGTCTGGCATGTTACGACATCACAATGTTGCGATAAGAAGGGGCATGTGTTCGAAACGCAGATTAGTGTTTTTCACAGTGAAAGTGGGTGCTGTTTTCCTGTGGCCGCTCGAAAGTTTGATCGCTGTTGCTGCCAAGAACATCTTCTGCTGAGGCTGTTTTCTCGACCGTGTATCAGTTGAGAATGCCTGTAGTCGACAAGCTGCAGGCGCTTGACGTTGGAACAATACAATCAGCAGAGGCGAATATCGAGAGCGAATGGAATAGTTTTTCAAAGCGAACGACGTCAAAGATGACAAAAAGCGAGCAGCACTCACCTGTTTGGGTCCGGCGACGAGCTCATTGCTGCAGAACCTGATGTCACTGTCAAAGCCGTAGAAGCAAGCCTGTCTGTGATGTTGTTATTGGGGCAGGACCGCTCCAGAAAGATCACGACAGTACGCCAGTGCACAAAAACACGTTCACACTTATATTACACTCCACACATGGACAAATATACACTGACACTCTACATAGGACACGCGAGCTACAAAACACATGCGACCTTGCACTGATTGTTTGTTCGATAAGTTTCTCGCCGTGTGATTGACGTGGACGCCGACGCCGGTCGCTCGGGGACGGTGCGCCGCCTTGCTCGTTTGGGACGGTGCGCCGCCTGGCTCGTCGGCAGCCCTCAATGTGGGTCGGCCCTCGTCATGCTCCGGCCCTCTGCCGCTACAGCAGCAGTAGGAGTGCTTATGGGCTGGTCGCTCAGCAGCAGCACACGGCCTCCGCGTCTCGTCCCGGCAGCACACCGAGGACGCGCCAGCCCGTGTGACGGCAGCAGTAACGGTGGCCCACAGCGGGGACTCGAGCAACCGCTGTGGACGACAGCGCGGGCAGCGGCACCTCGCCTGCTCCCTGGGCCAGTCGCCCAGCTGGAAAGCAGGCCTCGTTTGCTCGGTCGCCGGTCTCAGGAACGGGAACCACCACGCACCGCCTGGTCCCTGGGCCAGTCGCCCAGCCGGAGTCCTGCTCGGCCACGAACACCGCTCGGCCTGGAACACGACCGTCACGCACTGCCGAAGGCACGGGTCTCCCACCCTCGAGGCCGCGCTTCACGAGGGTGCCGACGTCGTCTTCTTCGGCCCCGCACGGCACATACGCGCACAATCGCACTTTGCCACCGCACGGCACATCATTTTCGTTCATCAGTTTCGGTTTCGCGTCCTTCGCATCGCATATTATCACATCACCCCCTTTTTTCAGAAAGTTGTTCACAACTATTCTAGCACAAGGGCGCGGGGCGAAACAATAATCACTGCTCTGTAAATTGGCCTGAGTGTTCACATGGACACAGTGACCTAATTCTACAGAGCACTGTAAACAGTTCAGTTGGGCTACTAAAGTACAAGTAGGTTTGTGCGTGTCGCCACTACTAGCCTACTAATTCACGACTGCGGGCACGTGATATCAATGGTCAAGTCAGCACTTGCTACATGAGAAGGCCATGTCTTGCACTTTTTTTTTCGGTATTGTCTTGCAAGGGATTGCGGGTGCTGCGCAACGTGCACTGGTGTTTCAGAGATCAAACGAAGCGAACACTCCACGAGCGCCGTGTTCCCTGGTAGGTCAGGAAAAATCCCTGCATACTCCGGAAATAGTGTCTGCAGACAACGAACTTGTTCAGCAGTCAAGTTTGGTGATAATTTGACATCTGTGCAGAAGTGCGTGCGATGCCGCTCATAACGCTTTCCACAGTCCAATCTTGGATAAAATGGGCCGATTCCGTCAACCGCGACCCTTTCAAAAGGTGTCCGGATGAGAGGCATGCTGCCTAGTGGTGCGACTCCGACTTTCCCTCGAGGGGTAGTTCTTTGGCACTTGTCGCAAGACTTAACAAATCGTTTCACGTCTTTGTTGAGATCAGGCCAATAAAATTCTTCCAGGACACGATCAGTGGTTCTTTTGATGCCTTGGTGGCCTGCCATGGTGCTTCCATGAGCGATGTCCAGAATGCCTTGCCGGAACGCTTTCGGAGTGACCACTTGCTTAAACGTTCTACCATTTGCAAGGCGGTAGTGACGATAAAACAGTCCTTTGTCCTCAATGATCTTGTAGCTGTGGCCCTTCCCTGATTTAAACTCTCTGTTGATCTTAGCAAAGATAGCTTTCAGGGTCGGGTCCTTTCGCTGCTCCTCGACAAGTTGTGCTCTTGTGACGTCTGGTAAGAGAGATGTGGAGACGTACAACGGCTTGATCGTGTCTTGCCCTTGTTGCTTGGACTTGGCTTTCACCACGCTTGAAGAAACGGATGAGTTGCCAGGTGACTTGGTGGTATGAGCTTCCACCGGTAACTCATCCACCTGGGTACGAGCCGCCTGCTTCCAGTCAGAGTCTGGGTCATACGGTCCTCTGACGCCTGGAAGATTTCCCAGCACAAGGTCATATAGTGGTTGATCCATACAAGCCACTTTCAGCATCCCTGTGAAGTACGGCGTGTTGAGTTGCACAACCGCTTCCGGGAGATGGCTAGTTGACCCGTCTAGCAGAGCGACGCTGATCTTCTTGCCGGTCAAGCAGACATCAGGAACAAGTTCCCGTCGGACGATTGCCGTGTTGCATCCCGTGTCGCGTAGTACTCGAACCTGTCTTCCTAGCAGTCGACCTTGGACCACGGGCATCCCGTCGACTAGGAAACGTGTGGCGTCCTGCCCATTCTCGTCGTCGTGGCGACGCGGGCAAGGAATCTTCCTTCCTGGACGTTTGGACGGCTTCCTAGGACGAGCCCGGGTAGATTCCGATTCGGTACATGCACAGGAAGAACTCGGTTTGTTGTCCCCATGCTGGTTTCGGCAAGTTTCAGCTGCGTGTCCCGTCTTACCACACAACTTGCACTTTAGCATCTGCTTAGGGGGAGTGCGGCAATCGGGAGCTAGATGTCCGAAACGATGGCACAGGATGCACTTGAGTTGTGGTTTCCGCGACGTTTCGGTAGGCTTAGCACCGGAATCCTTCACGCCTTCGGGACTTTTCCCTAGATTAGGCAGATTCTGTGCCTCGAGAAAGCGATCGGTGAAGCTAGCGAGTTCATCTAGCGACTTACATTCTCGCTCTTTTAAGAAAACAACGAGCTTCGGATGGCAAGAACGCAAAAATTGCTCAGCGATCACGTGATCCCTTAGACCATCAAAGGTTTTGGGCACGTTAGCCATGTCGATCCAATGGTCGAAGTAGCTGGTGACTCTTGCTGCGAACTGTCGTCCAGTCTCGCCATCTGCTGCTCGCGCTTTCCTAAACTTTTCTTGGTAGCCTTGAGCCGTGAATTGAAATCTCTGCAGTAGAGCCTTCTTTACCTTCTGGTAGTCAAGCGAATCGGCGGCAGTCATACGACCGATTACAGTTAACGCGTCACCAGTCAGGCACATGCTTACTGCAAGACCCCATTTTTCTTGCGGCCAATCCTGCCCTGTCGCTACGCGCTCGAATCGCTGAAGATAAGCGTGCAAATCATCGCGCTTCTCGTCGAACAAAGGCAGTAGCTTCTGCGGATTGATGGGTGAGGAGGTGCTGGGCGCAGGCAAAGCGTCAGTCGCTGCTACTGGCATATTCTTAGCTCCTTCCTGAAGCTTTAGCTTTAGCTGCAGAATCTCACGCTGCCTCTCATCAGCTTCCTTTGCTGCATCTCGTTCCTCGGCACGCTCATCCCTTAACTTAGCCTGTTGGGCCTCAATCCATTTGTTCAGCTCTGCACCCGAGAACCCTAATTGTAGCCCCTATAGCAGTGAGTTTCTCTAGTGAGTCCATGGTGCAGTATGAACGTGTGTCTGCACTCGAGCGAACTGTCCTCTTTCACTGGTTTAACGAGCGAATCCTGGCAGGCTCGCCAGTTTGTGATGTTGTTATTGGGGCAGGACCGCTCCAGAAAGATCACGACAGTACGCCAGTGCACAAAAACACGTTCACACTTATATTACACTCCACACATGGACAAATATACACTGACACTCTACATAGGACACGCGAGCTACAAAACACATGCGACCTTGCACTGATTGTTTGTTCGATAAGTTTCTCGCCGTGTGATTGACGTGGACGCCGACGCCGGTCGCTCGGGGACGGTGCGCCGCCTTGCTCGTTTGGGACGGTGCGCCGCCTGGCTCGTCGGCAGCCCTCAATGTGGGTCGGCCCTCGTCATGCTCCGGCCCTCTGCCGCTACAGCAGCAGTAGGAGTGCTTATGGGCTGGTCGCTCAGCAGCAGCACACGGCCTCCGCGTCTCGTCCCGGCAGCACACCGAGGACGCGCCAGCCCGTGTGACGGCAGCAGTAACGGTGGCCCACAGCGGGGACTCGAGCAACCGCTGTGGACGGCAGCGCGGGCAGCGGCACCTCGCCTGCTCCCTGGGCCAGTCGCCCAGCTGGAAAGCAGGCCTCGTTTGCTCGGTCGCCGGTCTCAGGAACGGGAACCACCACGCACCGCCTGGTCCCTGGGCCAGTCGCCCAGCCGGAGTCCTGCTCGGCCACGAACACCGCTCGGCCTGGAACACGACCGTCACGCACTGCCGAAGGCACGGGTCTCCCACCCTCGAGGCCGCGCTTCACGAGGGTGCCGACGTCGTCTTCTTCGGCCCCGCACGGCACATACGCGCACAATCGCACTTTGCCACCGCACGGCACATCATTTTCGTTCATCAGTTTCGGTTTCGCGTCCTTCGCATCGCATATTATCACATCACCCCCCTTTTTTCAGAAAGTTGTTCACAACTATTCTAGCACAAGGGCGCGGGGCGAAACAATAATCACTGCTCTGTAAATTGGCCTGAGTGTTCACATGGACACAGTGACCTAATTCTACAGAGCACTGTAAACAGTTCAGTTGGGCTACTAAAGTACAAGTAGGTTTGTGCGTGTCGCCACTACTAGCCTACTAATTCACGACTGCGGGCACGTGATATCAATGGTCAAGTCAGCACTTGCTACATGAGAAGGCCATGTCTTGCACTTTTTTTTCGGTATTGTCTTGCAAGGGATTGCGGGTGCTGCGCAACGTGCACTGGTGTTTCAGAGATCAAACGAAGCGAACACTCCACGAGCGCCGTGTTCCCTGGTAGGTCAGGAAAAATCCCTGCATACTCCGGAAATAGTGTCTGCAGACAACGAACTTGTTCAGCAGTCAAGTTTGGTGATAATTTGACATCTGTGCAGAAGTGCGTGCGATGCCGCTCATAACGCTTTCCACAGTCCAATCTTGGATAAAATGGGCCGATTCCGTCAACCGCGACCCTTTCAAAAGGTGTCCGGATGAGAGGCATGCTGCCTAGTGGTGCGACTCCGACTTTCCCTCGAGGGGTAGTTCTTTGGCACTTGTCGCAAGACTTAACAAATCGTTTCACGTCTTTGTTGAGATCAGGCCAATAAAATTCTTCCAGGACACGATCAGTGGTTCTTTTGATGCCTTGGTGGCCTGCCATGGTGCTTCCATGAGCGATGTCCAGAATGCCTTGCCGGAACGCTTTCGGAGTGACCACTTGCTTAAACGTTCTACCATTTGCAAGGCGGTAGTGACGATAAAACAGTCCTTTGTCCTCAATGATCTTGTAGCTGTGGCCCTTCCCTGATTTAAACTCTCTGTTGATCTTAGCAAAGATAGCTTTCAGGGTCGGGTCCTTTCGCTGCTCCTCGACAAGTTGTGCTCTTGTGACGTCTGGTAAGAGAGATGTGGAGACGTACAACGGCTTGATCGTGTCTTGCCCTTGTTGCTTGGACTTGGCTTTCACCACGCTTGAAGAAACGGATGAGTTGCCAGGTGACTTGGTGGTATGAGCTTCCACCGGTAACTCATCCACCTGGGTACGAGCCGCCTGCTTCCAGTCAGAGTCTGGGTCATACGGTCCTCTGACGCCTGGAAGATTTCCCAGCACAAGGTCATATAGTGGTTGATCCATACAAGCCACTTTCAGCATCCCTGTGAAGTACGGCGTGTTGAGTTGCACAACCGCTTCCGGGAGATGGCTAGTTGACCCGTCTAGCAGAGCGACGCTGATCTTCTTGCCGGTCAAGCAGACATCAGGAACAAGTTCCCGTCGGACGATTGCCGTGTTGCATCCCGTGTCGCGTAGTACTCGAACCTGTCTTCCTAGCAGTCGACCTTGGACCACGGGCATCCCGTCGACTAGGAAACGTGTGGCGTCCTGCCCATTCTCGTCGTCGTGGCGACGCGGGCAAGGAATCTTCCTTCCTGGACGTTTGGACGGCTTCCTAGGACGAGCCCGGGTAGATTCCGATTCGGTACATGCACAGGAAGAACTCGGTTTGTTGTCCCCATGCTGGTTTCGGCAAGTTTCAGCTGCGTGTCCCGTCTTACCACACAACTTGCACTTTAGCATCTGCTTAGGGGGAGTGCGGCAATCGGGAGCTAGATGTCCGAAACGATGGCACAGGATGCACTTGAGTTGTGGTTTCCGCGACGTTTCGGTAGGCTTAGCACCGGAATCCTTCACGCCTTCGGGACTTTTCCCTAGATTAGGCAGATTCTGTGCCTCGAGAAAGCGATCGGTGAAGCTAGCGAGTTCATCTAGCGACTTACATTCTCGCTCTTTTAAGAAAACAACGAGCTTCGGATGGCAAGAACGCAAAAATTGCTCAGCGATCACGTGATCCCTTAGACCATCAAAGGTTTTGGGCACGTTAGCCATGTCGATCCAATGGTCGAAGTAGCTGGTGACTCTTGCTGCGAACTGTCGTCCAGTCTCGCCATCTGCTGCTCGCGCTTTCCTAAACTTTTCTTGGTAGCCTTGAGCCGTGAATTGAAATCTCTGCAGTAGAGCCTTCTTTACCTTCTGGTAGTCAAGCGAATCGGCGGCAGTCATACGACCGATTACAGTTAACGCGTCACCAGTCAGGCACATGCTTACTGCAAGACCCCATTTTTCTTGCGGCCAATCCTGCCCTGTCGCTACGCGCTCGAATCGCTGAAGATAAGCGTGCAAATCATCGCGCTTCTCGTCGAACAAAGGCAGTAGCTTCTGCGGATTGATGGGTGAGGAGGTGCTGGGCGCAGGCAAAGCGTCAGTCGCTGCTACTGGCATATTCTTAGCTCCTTCCTGAAGCTTTAGCTTTAGCTGCAGAATCTCACGCTGCCTCTCATCAGCTTCCTTTGCTGCATCTCGTTCCTCGGCACGCTCATCCCTTAACTTAGCCTGTTGGGCCTCAATCCATTTGTTCAGCTCTGCACCCGAGAACCCTAATTGTAGCCCTATAGCAGTGAGTTTCTCTAGTGAGTCCATGGTGCAGTATGAACGTGTGTCTGCACTCGAGCGAACTGTCCTCTTTCACTGGTTTAACGAGCGAATCCTGGCAGGCTCGCCAGTTTGTGATGTTGTTATTGGGGCAGGACCGCTCCAGAAAGATCACGACAGTACGCCAGTGCACAAAAACACGTTCACACTTATATTACACTCCACACATGGACAAATATACACTGACACTCTACATAGGACACGCGAGCTACAAAACGCATGCGACCTTGCACTGATTGTTTGTTCGATAAGTTTCTCGCCGTGTGATTGACGTGGACGCCGACGCCGGTCGCTCGGGGACGGTGCGCCGCCTTGCTCGTTTGGGACGGTGCGCCGCCTGGCTCGTCGGCAGCCCTCAATGTGGGTCGGCCCTCGTCATGCTCCGGCCCTCTGCCGCTACAGCAGCAGTAGGAGTGCTTATGGGCTGGTCGCTCAGCAGCAGCACACGGCCTCCGCGTCTCGTCCCGGCAGCACACCGAGGACGCGCCAGCCCGTGTGACGGCAGCAGTAACGGTGGCCCACAGCGGGGACTCGAGCAACCGCTGTGGACGGCAGCGCGGGCAGCGGCACCTCGCCTGCTCCCTGGGCCAGTCGCCCAGCTGGAAAGCAGGCCTCGTTTGCTCGGTCGCCGGTCTCAGGAACGGGAACCACCACGCACCGCCTGGTCCCTGGGCCAGTCGCCCAGCCGGAGTCCTGCTCGGCCACGAACACCGCTCGGCCTGGAACACGACCGTCACGCACTGCCGAAGGCACGGGTCTCCCACCCTCGAGGCCGCGCTTCACGAGGGTGCCGACGTCGTCTTCTTCGGCCCCGCACGGCACATACGCGCACAATCGCACTTTGCCACCGCACGGCACATCATTTTCGTTCATCAGTTTCGGTTTCGCGTCCTTCGCATCGCATATTATCACACTGTCAACCAAACTTGACATGCTCAAATAGCATTTTTCGCCGAGGCTATCCAAAATGGTTGCGACGTTCAATCAATACGTCATGCTAGTGAGACCGCTAGCGATGTCTTCGCGTGCCTGAAGAAACTTGCTGATTATTGTGGTTTCGTGTTTCCGCTGCTAAAGCGAGCATCTGGCGACACAGCGTGGGCAAGCAAGTAGCCTCTGCCACAAGTGTCAAAGCAAGGCACACCTGGGGCGAGCATGCAAGGACAAGGCATTTACTAACGCAAGCGGTTGAGAGACTTTCTCCAGGAAGCGTCCATACCTTAAACGACTCCGGAAACCACTGGGAGACATCGGCAACAGAAGTCTACAAAATGTGTCACCTGCTCATGACGGCAAGCCGTACAGGGTTGAGGTTTCTGTGACTGGAATATTCCTCATTATGGGACGGCACATGAGCAAATGTGTCTGTCGTGGGAAGTTCCATAACGAGTGAAAGTCGATTCGCAGACACCTCACCCGGCACGGCTAACCGTCGTGAGCAGGTGCTTGCAGTTGCCACGTAAATGCTATCCCGTCGCTTTAGGAGCTCGTCGCCCGAGCATTAGAGTCTTTTCGACGACGCCTTAGTAACGTTCAAGGTAGTACCGGTGAAGATAGCAATCCAAAGCAACGCGAAGCGAAAGTGCTTCAAGGCTCGTCCTGTTCCGTTCGCAATGCTCGACCGCGTCAACGAGGAATTGGTGGGCATGGAACGTGTGGGAGTGTTGCATCCAGTCAAGACCTCCGAATGGGTTGCGCCTATGGTACCCATTTTCAAGCGGAATGGCTAGATTCAAGTCTGTCGCGATTTCAAGGTCACCGTAAATCCCGTGGCATGCCTGAGAAGTACCCTCTACTACGTGTTAAAGACCTCTTCAGTCGTCTTAACGGCGGCAAGAAGTTCAGCGAGATGGATTTGAAAAAGACCTCCTTGCAAGTTTATCTAGACGGGTTATCCTGCACGTCGGTGACCAACACACCGAAACGTAAGTTTCAATAAACGCGTTTGACTTTTGGCGTGACGTCTGCAGCACATTTTTCTCAATGGGAAATGGAAAAACGGCAATAGGGGTTCAGATACGTTGTAGTGCATTTCGACGACGTCCTTGGAACTAGTCTCGACGAGTAAGACCACCTAGCGAACCTGAGCCGATCATTAAGCTGACTGTAGCAAGCTGAGCTCAAAGTGAAGCTCGATAAATGCACTTTGCTAGAACCACAAGTAAAATACCTGAGCCTGGTTGTAATCGCTGGGGGGTTCTCAACCCATTCCTGAAAAAAAAAAACACAAGTCGTGCTGAACGCCCCTACGTCCGCAGAAGTCAGAGCATTACAACGTTACCTAGGTGTAGTCAGCTTCAACCACAAGTTTCTGTAGGACCTGAAAAAAGTTCATCGAACGATACAGGCATTGGGAGTGTGCCAATCTGCTTCTAGCATAGCATATCCATGCATAATACAGTGTGACAGTGGGGTGGGCAAGGGAAGCGAGTGGGAGGTGGAGTCATTTAAAGGTGAGCAAGAGTGTAAAGAGGAGGGCAGGTGAAAAAGCGTGGCATAACGTTTTTTATAGTATAGCGTAGTAAGGCGATAGAAAAGGGAAGTGAGGATGAGGGGGGAATGATAGGAGGCGAAGGAGAGGGTGAGAAGGGTAAACCATAGCGCAGCTATGTACATTACAGCACAGCAAGGGGAGCGGTAAAGAAGTCAGGGTGAGGAGGAGTTATGTGAGGGTCAAGAGGAGGGAAAGGAGGAGAGGGCGATATAGAGGTATAGAGAAAGAAAATCCAGTGTACACCACAGCTTACAAGACCAGATATCATCACAGCTTCCTTTGTGCAAAGCTGCGAGGAATAGACGCCTCCACCGTGATGTGGGACCAACATTTCCTGGATTTGCTCACATACGCCTCTGTTCTTTATCTTTCAAGGTAAGTTTATCATTTTCCCTGCCATCGCACGTTGTATACAAAAGTTATGAAAAAAAAAAAAACATTGTGGTTGGATGTTTTATGAGTATGCGACTACGCAATTGGTGTCGTTTACATGGTTAAGCCGTCCTTTCCTAGCAATTTGATTTTTATCTCAAGATTTTATCGCTTCTCCTCTTCTTCCAGGTAGGCCTCGCAAGAGTTATTGGGAGACACATGCTACACAAACCAAATTATGGCGTTCCTCTCCATTCTGTATTCGCACAAACAAATACAGATGTTAGCAGATTTGTGTTTTCCTTTGTGACTTGAACACTTCATAGAACACTGGAAGTCAACTGCAACTTACACAATGAAGAAATTAAAACCGTTGGCAATCTTCATCACTGTGAATGCGCGCGTGTGGTTTCATTCATATTGTTACGAGGCATGGTGCATGAGCCCGCCGTGACAGACGAAGAGACGAAGAAGAAGCTGGTGTGCCGCGCGAGATTCGGGCAGCTAGTCGATGGCAGCTGTTCGGCACTTGTAAATATTGTCACGCGCGTTTTGTATTATACTTGTACTGTATTCGGTTTACGCCCACAAAGACTGTAAGCAATGCTCAGCGCAAACCGCGCCTCATTTTTCTAGAAGCTTCGCGTTTATTGTAGATACTTGTGTTAAGATTGCGCGCAAGACGCGAACACGCGAGCTTATTCCAGAGCTTTCGCGACAACCAGCGATAAGACTGGAATATTCGATGACACGCGTATAAATGCCGACGCGCTTCACCGCTTGTCAGTTTATCGACGGCCGACGCTCCGTTCGCCGCTATCAGTGCCAGAGTGTATTGCTGTAATCTGACTTTCAATTTACCGGCCACAAGTTCGGCCTAATAAACAGTTTCATCGTGAACATACCGACTGCTGCTTGGGTCAACGTCACGACCGCGTGACAATATTGTAAATACACTCGCTTCTGTCTCTCTTGCGTATTCGTGATCCCCGTGACAATTTGGTGGAGGTGCGGGGTAGAAGAAGCGTTGTACAACGGAGCTCCGCAGTGGTCGTCGACTCGGAGTTTTCATGATGAAAAACGAGTCCGATGCCGCAACCACTATTCCATCGGCGACGACAACGCCTGCACCGACCACTGCAATGCCTACGCCAGCCACAACGCCGCCAACGTACGTGCTGACGCATCCGAAAAACCCTGAGACGTTCTGCGGTACGGATGAAGTCGACGTCCACGAGTGGATTGCCGACTACGAACGTACCAGTGCGATCAATCGCTACGACCCAACTCTCATGCTGGCCGACGTGCTCTACTACCTGAAAGGCACGGACAACTGACTTCCACTCAAGGTCGCCGCCTCACCCGAGGTCACCGCCCCAGGAACGGTTCTATCCACGCTCTCGCAATCCAGCCGAATGGCGGACTGCGGATGATCGGCCGATCTGTTTCAACTGCCGCCGCATCGGTCACGTCACACGGTATTGTAACAACCGTTGGTCTTCGCCTAGAACCCAGTATGCCACTGCTGGCGGCGTCGACAGCTACCTGCCGTTTTCAGCCTCCTCAACCGTGCTCCGACAACTACCGCCGTTCCCAGCCGTTCGAGCCGTACACCCTCGACGCCACTGCTACGCAACACAGCCGCTCACCATCGGCCCGAGGTCGTCAGTCCTGTTCGCCGCCAGCACGTCGCCCGTCGTCTCCGTCCCCTCTACGACGACGCCCTTGACTGTCTTCATGGCGCGCGATACTTCTCGTCGATAGACCTGCGCTCGGGTTACTGGCAGATTTCTGTCGACGACTTAGACCGAGAAAAAACTGCCTTCGTCACGCCGGACGGCCTCAATCAGTTCAAGGTTATGCCTTTTGGGCTGTGCAACGGCCCGACAACGTTCGAATGAATGATGGACTCTCTCCTACGCGGCTATAAATGGTCCATCTGTCTTTGCTACCTCGACGATGTCATTGTCTTTTCTCCAACGTTTGAAAGCCATCTAACTCGTTTGTCGACCATTCTAGCCGTTTTTCGTCGAGCGGGACTCCAGCTAAACTCCAAAAAGTGCAATTTCGGCCGGCAACAAATCACTGTGCTTGGTCATCTTGTACGTGCTAGGGGTGTACAATCGGACCCTGACAAGATTAGCGCTGTGAAGCACTTCCCTGTGCCTTCTTCTACTAAAGATGTGCGGAGTTCTGTTGGCTTATGCTCCTACTTCCGGCGTTTTATACGCGATTTCGCCAGTATTGCCCGACCACTCACTGACCTTCTCAAAAACGACGTGCCTTTCTCGTGGGACCAAGACCAAGCGACTGCGTTTTCGACGCTGATCAACTTCCTGACTTCACCACCTGTGCTGGCCCACTTCGACCCATCCGCGACTACTGAAGTTCGCACAGATGCCAGTGGGCACGGAATCGGCGCCGTCCTTGCTCAACACCAGGGAGGCCAAACACGTGTTATTGCGTATGCCAGCCGCCTTCTCTCTACACCTGACCGCAACTAATCCATCACGGAGCGCGAGTGTCTTGCGTTGGTCTGGGCTGTCGCAAAATTTCGCCCCTACTTGTACGGCCGTCAGTTCTCAGTTATTACTGACCACCATGCTCTCTGTTGGTTGTCCTTGCTCAAGGACCCAACTGGTCGCCTTGGTCGCTGGGCTCTACGTCTCCAGGAGCATTCCTTCGACGTAATTTACAAATCTGGCAAGCTGCACCTAGACGCCGATTGTCTGTCGCGTCATTGAGTGCCCGTGCCCTAATTTGCTGCTGCTGGCTCAGTTTTTACCTTGTTCGTGGAATTGAGCGTATTTTCAACCATTTAAAAAAATGGCACGCAAGGAAAAGCTCTCCCTTGGTTAAGTGTTCAAGGCGGCAAAGTAAGTTCGAATGACAAGCCTCATAGCTAGCAACAGCTTAAAAGAATGCACTGATAGAATTTAATGCATATAAATGGGTAACGCTTCTAAAACGAAATAATTTAAGCGTCTAGTTTTCAAGAAATATGGCGAATAGCCTCCATTCCTAAGCGGGCAGCAACTTGGCCACCATTTCTGAAGACGGCGTAGCACGCTTGCATACCAGATGCTTTTGTTTGAACACAATAAAGGTTGAATATCCAGTCCTCTAAACAGTTTCAATTGAAAGTGGGTGCACACGGTCGACAGCTGGTCAATAATTTCTTTTGACTCGCACAAAGTACGCGTAGTCGACATGCCAAAAAAGTAAGGTTTCGCCGCAAGGGCGAAGCAATGAATACGATAGCAAAATATTGGAATGTCACATGAAGAACGACAAGCAGCTCGACACTTGCAGCTTGCCGCTGAAGCACAAAGAAGGACGCGCGAAAAGAATGGGCAGGTATACACAGGACAAGCGTGAACTAACAAATGTCACAGTTGTTACACCTGTGTGTTTGAGCAGCGCGCTGCAAGTGTCGACAACGCAGAACCCGACGATCTTAGATATTTATTTTTCGTTTAAAGTGCGGCGCGTGGAGTGGCTCTGTTTCTTCTGCGACGTGGTGGCGTCTGACGCAAGGTGTGCGCGGTGCTCGCGTTTTTTTTTTTGTCTTTTTTTTCTTGTTTTTTTTTTCTTTGCGTTAAACAGTGGGTACCGAAAGGGGCCACTTTTCGTGCGTTTCTCAAGGGCAGTTTTCAAACTGAAAGAAAATGTAGGAGCGTTCCGTGATAGAAAACATGTTCAAGCTCCTCAGAGATCTGCGTACCGCCAGCGGTAAATGGTGTATATAAATAGGTCGCCGTTATTACGCCGGCGCATCCATGGCGTGTGATTGAGTGATATAACGCAGCGCGCTGCGGAGTAAAGGGTCGCTGGTTCGAATCACCGGTCGGGTGCTTCGGAATCAGCCGAGATTGTCCATATATTTGTTATCGCAATAAGAACACCTTCGATAGAAACACGGAGGCCAAAATTCTTGTAAAACTAGATAGAAAAAGTGCATCAGAATAGGTACTCTGGAGAAACGTCAATACATCCTAAATTAAATCTCTATAAGCGTTTCTGTGCAGCGCGACGCGTCAGTCGCCTGCATCTATAATTGTCATGCTCGCTCGAAGTTCAAATAATCACTCATATGATGAAATTGATTATCGAACCTTTCCTGGTGCTGAAAAAATTGAGCAACGCTCATCTGTACGTTCGGTGACAAGCGCAGTATGGGCTTTTCTCACCCATAAAATGCTACCGACGAACTGTGCACTTGCAGAGCTTCTTGCTACCTAATGTGACGATCTGTACTAAATGGTATGCTGGCACACTGATCTCGTGTGCCAATGGACGCCGTAAGCGGTGGCTTTTAATTACACATGGTGCATCTAGATGTACAGCTACGTGGTCAACGTTCCGCTAAAGTGAACGCAACCACCAAATACTTGATGACAGTGTGCAATGTTCGACTCAAAGGTTCACTTATATTCCCACCAAGTGCTTCAGTAAGGTTTTTCTGAGCACTCATGTGGTCCCCGGTTTATTTAGTGTCTTTCTGTGTTGTTTCTGTGAGGTAAACCTACCGTTCGGAACATATATGTCCACCGCAGGGTAAAAACTTCTTACTATTATTGCAGTGAACAAGTTCATTTAGTAATATAAATAAGCTTTTTTCATAATTTATGCTTCAAATGTTTTGTATGTAGCAAACTCAGATTTGATTGACCAACCATTTTCTTAATGACGGATTGAAGAAACTATCAAGAGCATATGCATATAGAGCCCGATTTTCAGCACACTTCGGTATCTGGCCTTGTGGCTGTGTTTAGCTAGAACCCACACTATTTAGCACTTCGGTAAAACAAACAGGGTTGCCTATGCCGGTGCATGCTGTAGAGTCAGGCTGAAATCATAACCTCCAACAACCCAAAAAAACAACGAGCCAACGAAACAACAACTACAGATACCAACAAGCATGCGCACCTCCAAGCGCACAAGCCACACAAGCACAGAAATCACCTTACAGACCTTACAGACGTACAAGTCAGTGGGCCCCATTCCCGCATAGCAAACAGCTACTGAATGTTTTTAGTGGGACACACTAATACTTCTACATTACTGCGTAAAAGATACAAAGTGACTTGTTGTAAAACAAGTGAGCTGGAAATGAGTCCGAAGCGATCGGTCGCAGAGCCAAGCGATCGCGGTTGTCGCGCCGACAGCGACGGCAACGCCACATAAGCGAGAGGTGACAAAAAGGGGACATATTTCCGCACGCGGAGCTTGCAAATTGAAGATAATCTAACAACGGTTGGTTTCGATATTTGACGCGTGTTTATGAGGCGTGTTTATAATCGCACTGGAAATCCCATGCAGATGTACTTGCAGTGCACGGTAATCCTAAAAGTTTCAGTCACATCTCCTATGCAACGAACACTTTTCTTGGAAGCCTCCCCTAGGCTAACTAACTAACTGACTGTCTGACTGACTTAGGTCTATCTATCTATCTATCTATCTATCTATCTATCTATCTATCTATCTATCTATCTATCTATCTATCTATCTATCTATCTATCTATCTATCTATCAGGGGCGTAGCCAGAAATTTTTTTCGGGGGGGGGCACCTCCTTGATTTCGGGGGGTGCACCTCACTGAAATGGCCATTTTTCGCTCTGTATGCCATGGCGAAAAAAAATTTCGTGGGGGGGGGGGGGGCACGTGCCCGGTGTGCCACCCCCTGGCTACGCCACTGCTATCTATCTATCTATCTATCTATCTATCTATCTATCTATCTATCTATCTATCTATCTATCTATCTATCTATCTATCTATCTATCTATCTATCCACCTCCGTGTGTGCGCTATCAAGTTGTTGTATCCCTAACTTGATATTTCCCAAAATTGGCATAGGTGGACATGAGTCTATGCCGAACATGATTCGCCGGCCATGAAATGGATGATATGACTCCCTGTTGCGTACGTCCTGAAACCCTTTCCACCAGTGACGTGTGGCACATACCCACATACTGCTTACCGTGGTACATGGGTATGCGCAGCAGGTGATTCACAGATAAACAATTGGAAATTTTAACGCGATAGCGTGAAGGAACCCGTGTTGCAGAAGCTGAGATGCAGGAGTCGACAGCGTTGCCGATGGGTGAAAAATCCCGATGTAAGCGTAGAATAAAAATCACAGCTAGATCCGCAATCTAACCGGGGAGCATTCTGCATGGCAGTCAAGTATTGTACCACAGGGCCACGCCAGTGCTTCAGATTGCTTGTTCAAAACGCTGTATAATCGTCATGTCGGGAAAACAGCGATTGTTGTTCCATATTTGGTTATCCGCACACCTATGACTCTGCAAGCTATAGTCAAGCGTTGCTCGTATACGCCGACGCCCTCTCCTTATGATATTCCACATCATCGCGCCGTAGCATGCACTTCGTTGCCATAGGACTCACGTCTGTGATCTAACCTAACTGCCTAACATTACGTGGAACCACGAGCTACCCTTTAGGCGCCAGTTTGATCGATGTGTCTGGCAAGCCCACGATATGGGCACAACTGACTACTCAATTCACGCAAAGATGTCAATAAAGCTCGTATTCCTCGGCTCAAATAGAAATTCGCGGCATAGGCTGCTACTCCGTGACTCCTTCGTGGAATAGATTCCCACAACGCGTGAGATCTGCCGGACTATCTAGTTTTTCGCTCGTCCTTTTCCACGCTCTCCCTCTGCCACTGCTCACCAGACGATGTAAGCGTGGTGCCAAGCTTTACTGCCATTAACAAGTGCAGAGAAAAAAAAAGAGAACACGGTGAACCAAGAAAGCGTCACCACCGGTCGAGCATAGTTGACGGCCCACTGCGATGATGGCCACTCGAAGTAAGCCGAAACGGAAACACTGAAAAGACAGGTGCTTCTGCCTCGAGAGTGTACCCGTGCTTTCTGTAGAACCGTCTACGCTGAATGCACACTGTGGGTGCTCGCACGTACAGCTGCGCTCACCTTTAGCGCCAGCAGAACTTGTCGCAAGATTCCAAGATCAACAAGATTTCCATATATGTTGAGAGCGCCAAAGTGCGTGATCTTGCTCTGCCACAGCGAGTCCAACCCCATCCGGAACTTGGCATCCATGAAAGAATTGAGAAACTCGCTATTTTTTCTGCAAAAGAACAGGGCAGATGTGGGAACATCCAGCTGAATCACTTTTTTATACCGACGCTCGTCCGGACGAGCACACACAGATTCATCTGTTTTCATTCGTTTTTGTACACAAGAACAGACAAATTCAAATGCAACATACCGTGAAATGTCGGCACATGTGCATAGATTCAGGCATTGAAGAGGTATGAAATACAGAGATATGTATGATTTGCAAGGTACAGTCGTGCCCATAATGAGTTGCCACAAGCTGCACATGGTGAAAGTGGTACCAACACTGCTTCACGGCGCTGACATAGACAACTATTAGTGAAGAAAACACAGTTCGGACTACTCGTATCTTCAAAGCTAATTTAACGTTTACCGGTGTCACAGTCTAGGTTTGGCGGCGCTTCAACCACAGCCGACTCATATTGAGCACGACTCAACATATTGAGCATATGTTGCGACTCATATTGAGCACGACTATACGTGATGCAGCATAATTTAATGCTACTGTTTTGCCTCCTTAAATCGTGCTTATTGCGATGCAGAAGATGATGAAAAGGGGCAAAACACAGGTGTAAGCGGCATCGCCAATGCAGTGCACGAGAAACGCGGTCCATCAGCACCCTTCTGCTATTGCTGTGAAGCTGGACACACTAGAGCGCTCGTCAGGCTAGCCCATTGACCCCACTTTTAATTGTTGGAGGTGCTGGGCCTCAGTAGCGCCTACACCTTGTAACCCTGGTGCCGCACGCTACAGATGTTGACCATGCAAGCCGACGGTGCTCAGGAGGCGCTACCACTACGGGCCGTCAGTTTGGTCCACCCCTCTTCTCTACCGAAAAGGGCCATAACAATCTGGAACAGACAACCAAATTAATTTGAAAGGACGATCAGAACGCCGAGAACTGCCTCTTTTCCTTTCACGGAGTGATCGCCCACAAGTAGGATAATGCCTCTAAGTTGAATAACAAACTTGTACCTCACTAACATGGCAAATAAATCGTAACGTGGCATTTGAACCAGAAATCTGTCTTCGAGAACTTCTACGCTTTCAAGGTGTACATCCACAGCTCTCTGCTGCCCGGTTGTACGGAAACAGTGCGTTTAACAACATTTGCGCAGTTGAGCACAGCGACGCGGTGAGACGTTTACAAGCGGTATACAGTGAAACCTCGGTGATACGAATCCCACGGGACCACCAAAAATATTCGTATCATACGAAATTCGTATCACCAGAAAGCATGGAAAATTAGCAGGCGACAAAAGAAAGCTGGCGTACATTTTCATTTATTGTTTGTCAGGGCCGCAGTAACGTCAGGAAGAACTCTGAATGATTGTCAGTTGAGTTTTAAGATGTCGGCAATCATACCAGCACTCGTAAATATACGGCCCATACGCGCGTTTAATTAATGAACCAGGTGCGTTGCGCCCCGCGACAGCAGCAGCCCCTTCTGAATTTTGGTATGCTTTTTGTATGACACCGCTGTACTGCGGCAAAAGTAACGGAAGAACCGCTTTGACGCGATAGTTCGAGGCCACAAACTATGGTCCTATGTTGTGCTTTAGTTATCGCGGAGGTGTTGTGGATGTTTTCGGGAGATTTACGGTCGTGCCTGCACAAATGCGACCTCAACAGTCGCGCATGTTGAGGTCGTGAGGCCTGACTCCAACGCCAAGATTGTCCTTACCTTCTTTCGGTCCTCGTCCACCTTTCATAGGATGTCTGATGCACGAGGCAGGTAAGTGTAAACACTGTACAACGACAGCAGCCCGCGTCGATGCGTTAGAAAAAAAAAGCATGGCGCCAATGCTCTGTGTAATCTAAACTCGAACGCACACATAGGCACATTACAGCCTCGAAGATTGGCGCACACAACCTTGGAGGCCGTGACACGTCTCTGAAGGTTTATTCCGACCGCAAGAAAAGTATTTTTCTTACGCCACGATTCTGACGATTTGACGGTGCGTAGCGCATGCCCGCGCTTGGGTTCCCGCGTTCGCACGTGCTTGGCGCGTCTTCCGCGACAGCGCGGACAGCACCTCTTCGTACCTGGACGGTTGCGTACGTTCGTATCAAACGTCGCGGGGTGAAAATCGGTTCGCAACTACCGTACCTCATTACATTGCAAGCCAATGGGCCTTGGCAGGGACCAAAGAAAAATTCGTATCACCCCGATATTCGTATGAGCTGTGATCGTATCACCGAGATTCCACTGTACTCTTCAAACTCTGCAAGCATGTCGATGCCTGAAAGCCGAGGCTGTCCAATAATTCAGCATGTAGCGAATGGTTGCGAAGATGACGTCTTCCAGAGGCTACTTGCGAAGTCTCCTGAAACTGCGTCGGAAGTCGTAACTGTGTGTTGGAGTTATCATGAATTGCGCTTAACTTGCTTGACTGTGCGTGAGGATAGCAAAACAGCAGATTGAGTTTCACGAAATTTTTTGTGCCAACAGAAAGATAATCTCGCTTCACTGGACGTCATGCCTAACCACTCAGCTTTTTTCACAAATCAAAGACTGTGCGTCAGGAGGTGGCTCGGCCGCTGAACATTCGCTCAGCGCCGGAGCTCTAGGACCAGCAGCGGCAGTCCACCCGTTCCGCTCCCGTGCTCTGTCACGTGGTCCAAGAGAAAGGTACTGAGGCGCTGCCGTTGGACAATCAGCAGTGTCCTGTCGCTAATTCTCGATGTAACGTCGAGTCAGGAAAGTGGTAGCGACTACAATAGCCCGTGATGCAGTGCCGCATGTAAGAGCCCATTTTCCGCTCGTTTCTTGAACTACTTCCATCACTGCGAATATTTCGCATATTCTGCCTCTGTGTTACAGTGCTTTCGGTGCGCCGCTGCTGACCCAAAGTCGCAGGCTGGTACGGCCGCGACGGTCGCATTTCGATGGCGGCGTAATGCTAGAGGCCCGTCTACTGTGCGACACCAGTGCACGTTAGAGCACCAGATGGTGGAACTTTCCGGAGCCCTCCAGTTATCCTTGTCATGTCATGGTTTTAGGCCACAAAACTTGAGATATTGTTTTGTCTCGCGTAGGTACGATAACCAACCGGTCTGTTATGGTTGTGGCGGTCTCGATCACATTGTCCGACCATGCCGTCGTCGCCTGCTAGCATACTGAGGATCGGCCCCGTTCTCGTTGCGACAGGTCGCATCATCACTCGAGAATTGCCCCACGTGGCTAATGGCCCTCTGTACCTTGTCGCTCACTTTAACCGCGTAGCCCATTTTGTCAGCCATGCGTCGTCGATCTGCGCCTGATGGGGAGTGAAGGTGGTGGTGGTTGTGGTTTGAAGAAGAAAAGGCGCCTAATTTCTGCAGCCCGGTCGGGAGCACGGCGCAGCGCCTGGATTGAAGTAAGTCGCTGCATTTCCGGAGGCAGCAGTAGCGGCGGTGACATTTCCGCCGAATATTTTCGATGTTGTTGTAGAACGCGTCCATACCTTCTCTCTTGTCCACACAGCAGCTGCCGTTTCCATGACAGACGCTAAATTTTTTACGGCAAGCTTCGAAAAATGACAGCAAAGAATGCAGAACTTGTTCGTCCCGCAGCTGCCCTTACTATGCGTCTCTTCAATAACGTAATCTCTACATTGTCGAGTCTCTCGTCCTCTCTCTTACGACATCAAACTTAGCTGGTATTTTCTTTCGCGTAGTAACTCTCTAATCGACTGCCCGAGCTGCAATTGAACTCTTCATGCTTGCAAGGAGCCCTAGAACCACAGCTCTAAGCAAACTGGTCGCCGAAGTGACCAGGACGTTCCTGAAACCATATCGTTTTATTGCGGTAGCAATTATATGGACACTCGCGGCTGGTGTTCGCCGTCGGCGTCGGCGTCGGCGTCCGCGTCGGAGTCATTTGCCGTATATATATATGTATATATATAACCGGGCCCGCCCGTCGTTCGTGAGCGTGAAAAGACGCGAGGGGGGGGGGGGGGGTCCTCGAGCGACCTTCGATTTTACGAGTGGGGGCGCGCGCGTTGTCTCCCCTTCTCAGCGGCCGACAGCGGGGGGGGGGGGGGGGGGGGCGACGTTCGATTTTACGAGCGCGGGCGCGGGCGCGCGCTTTATCTCCCCTTCTCATCTCCCCATCTCGGCGGCCGGGCCGGCGTACCCTTCTACTTGCTGCGCTTTCAACGCGAAGAGAATTCTCTTAAACAAGCGTTTTCTAGAGTTGCGTGAGATCGGATCCAAAAAGAGTTAGCTGCCAGCCTCACTTCGTATAACATTACAATTTTTTGCTATCGCATTCATTGCTTCACCCTTGCGGTGAAACTGTGACTTTTTATGACAGTGGGCTGCAGCGACGTCTTTGACGACCATCCTGCCAATTTTTATGTCGGAATACGCTCCATCTGCCTTAAGAAAGTGTCACCGTAAATAGCTCGAGCATTCCTTCTCATCAATTATACTGCAAAGCTGTCCCACTTCAAAGCATTATCCTTAACTTTCAGCGAGACACTACAGCAAGGACAACGTTAGCTCTCGGGTTGTGTTCTTCTCCGTTGTCATCGTCTACTCTAGCGTGTTGCACTGTCGCTATGTCCAACAGATTAGACTAAACATCATCACTGGTAGCCCATTCCATTTAGTTTTCTATAAAGCAGCTTTAATTTGAATGTAAGATTCCACCGAAAAAAATGATGATTTTTCATTTTGTTCAATTGATTTCAACTTACGTCACTATTAGCACTTACAGTTACAGAGACTTAACGTCATCTATGCTTTCACTGGCCTAATTGTTTGTTCGATTCATTTGGCTGTGATATAAACGAGCCCTTAGGAAAAAACCCTCCTTCTTTCGTTCACACGTTAATAGTGACTGTCTATAATAAGTAGTCATGGCCCTTTGGAATCTGCAATATGCTTGCTACCTTCCGAAGCATAACGGTGTCGCTTCTGCGCAGCTAGAAGTGACAGGAATGTCCTTGCTCCTTGGACAAAACTGTCACCTTTGAGCGAGATTTACTCCTCAGGTTAACCTCGTAAACTTGTGTCCACTACTGACTTTCCGAGTTAATAATTGTAGGGCTTTAACGCCCCAAAACCACGATATCATTTTGAAAGATGACTTGGTGGAGGCTGCCTGGATTTCGACCACCTGGGGCTTATAACTTGGCCTGAATCTAAGTACACGGACCTCTAGCGTTCTCGCTTCCCATCAAAAATGCGGCCGCCGCGGCTGGGATGAATTTCAGTGTTCCCGCTCGTGAGTGATGCTCACGGGAAGAACAGCTGTCTTCACGGGAAATCGTGTTGCCCATGAAAACATCTCCGTAGAAACAGTAGTCGATCGATACTTAATGCAATGCGTCCATGTAAGAAAAATCCTTCGCATTATATAGTATTAGCCAGTTAGATTTCCTGTACTGCTTAGTAGTTTTCCCACTCACATTCCGTAGTACCAGACCACGTTACCGACGCTTAGTTTTTTGCAGGGTTTACCTCGGGAAAAAGGAGATGCCGAATTTCGCGCTGGACTGTCCTTTTGCTAGGTCCACGAATTCCTGTGCGGGTCCCAAGTCGCCAGTGATGGTGGACGTTGAGTCTGCCTCCACTGACTCGTAGAAAACGTAGCGGCACAATTTCTCGTTGGGCATCTGGATGTACGTGGAAATTTCGTCGCCCACTGTGCACAACAACAGGCCCGTTACTGCGGGAATAACAAAATAGTACTTAAGCCGATTTCGGCCAGTAGAAGGTCTAGAAAAAGTCACAGTTAGGACACAAGGGCAAATCAATAAAAACGATAGCAACAAATTATAATGGTATGGAAGGTAGACTGACAGCTCACTCATTTTACGTGATACCTTCCGGAACTCAAACAAAATACTGGCTTCAGGATGCATGGTCATCGCAGTGTGCAAAGCGACATTCGGGCTGTCTACGGCTTGAATGCAAACAATGCGATGATAACTTAGCATGTACAGGGTTACGAGCTGTCGGCCGATGCCCGGTACACGTACGGCACGCGCGACCGAGGGCCACCAGGCCTGGGTGGTGAAAGTAAGAATTTCCTGCCGCAACTAAACAGTTCCCCCTCCACCCCCCCCCCCCTTCTTAGATTCCGTTCCATGCACCTTTCACGCAGAGGAGACTGCCGGCTCGTTTTATCTATGATTTAGCCGGGTTTATGGGCTGCGATAGCGCGCTTCCGCTCCCACATAGAACATACTCCATGCTAGGCGATGTTATCGATTTGGATTTTGTACAGAACATGAAGGTGGCGATGTCAATCTGGAAGAAAAATGTGCACGCAGCTGTTCCTTTTCACTTGGCGCTAAACCACGTGACCTTGGAGTCACAGCAAGTGGAAAGGGGAACAGTTTGTTTAGCGGAACACATGAAGCGGCAGCAAGTGAACATCGCATCGACGAGGTCGACAAGGGATCTTGGCGACGGAAATACCGTAATATCGCGAGTGATCACAGCCAACCCCCCCCCACCCCCCGCCCCATTACCTGAAATTATATGAGATGCACGCGTGACCCGAGGTCGTGCGCGCATCTTTGGAGGTGATCAGCACATACCTTTGAACTTGTTGGGCTCTCATCGCAAAGCTTTGTGTTGAAGCATAGATGTCGGTTGAGCGCCTATCTTTAGAAGGGGTTCATGTAGTGTATTTTTTGGACGGTTCTTTGCTGGGCATCGGATCGGTCATAGTACGCATTTTCAGCCGGAGGCACCGTCGGCACCGTAGGCCTCCGTGTCGTCGCGCTCCGGCTTTTATCCCTATTGCCTTTCGCACTGCGGCCACAGCCGGCTAGCTTCCATCTCTGCTTGAACCGCTTCCGTCTCTAGTGCCCGCCCATTATCACTCGCACACACGACGTACGACGCGCAGGATGATGTTATCGATTTGTACTTTATTCCGAACATCGTGGTCACCACGTCAAAAATGCGCCTGGAGTGTCCATGTAATTGTTATTGCGAAGAAGTACTCTAGAGAGGGTAGATAAAGGCGTCTGCGAGTTCAGCCCTGAATGGGGGGGGCTTAACAGTGCTGTCTACGTCAAGGTAAGACGAAAGAGGCATGTTGTTAAAGAGCCCGACGCGCGGCGTCGATTGAAATTTTAAGATCGCGCTTTTTAGATACGGCACAGTCACGCGCGGTTAAGCGTGGAACTCTCCCAATAATAATAATAATAATAATAATAATAATAATAATAATAATAATAATAATAATAATAATAATAATAATAATAATAATAATAATAATAGTAATAATAATAATAATAATAATAATAATAATAATAATAATAATAATATCTGGGGTTTTCCATCACAAAACCACGATATAATCATGAGAGACACCGTAGCAGAGGGCTCTGCAAATTTCGACCATAGGTTGGCAAAGAAATTGCACTCACTGTACTTTGTGACTGCCTTACTCACTTTTGTTCAAAGTCACCAATATATTAGTCAATCGGACTCACTCAGACTCACGGCTTTAATCGAGTCTCAGTGATCCTGAGTGAGACGACTGATGAGTCCGTTAGCGTAAAATTAGCTTTTTCAATCTTGGTCTCAATGCTCTATAACACCAATACCTAACGCAATCGATGCTCTAGGGTACAGCGTTATATCTTGTACCTTCAAATACGAGTTAAGGGTGATTTCGATGCAGTAAGGACATTTGTTGGGAAATACGCGACCCGCACGATATATATCTTTATCAAGAACTCTCTTGAGTTTGCTGGGCAACGTCATGGTGACCCCCCCCCCCCCCTAACTCATGCCTCGGATGAGCAAATATGAGGTAATGCATTGTCGAGATACCTCTGAAAAGACTTGAGTACAAACATAACCCAATATAGCGCTGATACCAATGCTGAAGATGAGTAGATAGAACCATGGGTCGGCAATTAAAGTTGCAGCTCACTCAGACTCACTCACGAACCATATTTTGTGCTTAGGGCTCACTCGAACTCGGACTCACGATAATTTTCCTCAACATGACTCACTCGGTCTTACCAAAATATTACCCATCCAGACTCCCTCGGACTCAGGCTCACGACCGGATCCGAGTTTGAGTGAGTCTGAGTGAATCGATTCATGAGCGAGTTTGCCGACCGATAATTTCGACTATCTCGGTGTTCTTTAACGTGCGCTCACATCAACCATTTCGCCTTTACCGAAACACGACCCCCGCGGTCGGGATCGAACTGGCGACCTTCGGGTCAGCAGGCGAGCCCCTACACCAACCTTTTACACCTCTCCCTACACCCACCCTTTCATAAAGTCTGTGGTGCTGTTGCTCATTGAGCACCCTCCAAGGCACAGCCCCGCTGTCGAAGCTAAACTTAAGCATATACAGCTCGTCTTGAAGTTCCCGGTGAGGAGATACGAACGAGGGCAATGTTTTCTTCATGCTGAACGATGGGTAAAGTGGAAGGCTGAAAACAAAAAAACCAGCAAAGTCTCATGCGCACTCGCCTAAGATGACTCGAAGGTGAAAGTCATCTTCCTGCATTTCTATTCTGTCAATGTATTGAGTGATCCTCCCCCTCAGAAAGCTTTCTACGCATCACTTGCTTTTGCACTGCCTCCGTGAATCTGCCCACCTTTGCCCTCATGTCACATGACGACGTCATCATGTGGCGTCGTAGCAACGCCATGGTGGCGTCATGACGACGTCGCGAGTTTGGTCCTATCTGTGATTCCGTGGAAGTGTCAGAAGGTGACGTCATCGCGAGAGGGCATTTTGCATTGCTTGAGTGGACGCTGACGGTCATTTTTCGCGTTTGATGAGGCATCTAGGGCCTCATCAAACGCAAAATAATAAACCATTCAAGGATTACTATTCGAATGCACGACTGAATCCTGTATCAGAGTTGTTGAGAATTGAATGAATGACACAGGTACCTATACACGCCGTTCCTCAGTCCTTGTCCCCTGCTGCCTTATTGCTGTGATGCATGCAAAGTTGGAAGCACGGTGGTGATAGGGCTTAGTACGCGTTAGTTCAAGAACTAACAGGATCTATTTTGTAACTAGTGGTGCCGATCAAAGTACAATTTCTAAAGAGCAAATGTGCTCGGGTGACACGTGCCTATCTTCATTTTTATGGATGCATTTGGTAATCTCTCAGTTATATTTAACGGCCTAATAATAATTAAAATAAAAGTTTTCCCGGATGTTGCGTGCCAAAACCACGATGTGATGAGGATGAACGCCGTAATGGAAGACTGTGGACTAATCTTGTGCATCTGGGGCTTGTAAATCTACACCAAAATCAATGTGCAAGGGTGTTTTACTTCGGGTCTTGAGAAGGTCCGAACTACCATTACCTCCGAAGCTACCAAAAAAGGTTAACTAACACTAAGATATTCGTTCTGTCAGCCGATTTACCTGTTCCCGAGTCTGTAACGGATGCCGTAGTTGCCTCCGTCGTTGCCTCCGTTGTTGCCGCCGTTGTCGTCACCGTTGTTGCCACCGTCGTTGTGGGTGCTTCTGTGCTGGATGACGTAATTGGCGTGCTCTTGAGCGTTTGTGTGGCGGGTTGTGTTTTTCTTGCGATTGTAGGGTAGGTGCTACTGCTGTGTGTATTCCGGGGTTCGATGGCAGGGTACCACGAGCGGAGGATCGGTGGCGAAGAAATCGTTCTGTATTTTTGGAGCAGTCGCAATCCTGTCCAGGTCAATGGTTGCTGGGGTGTCGTAGCCGTTGATACCTGATAACACAAATTCAGGTGAGCAGCTTGCATTGTCTTCCATATGTAAACCAGCCCCTCCCCGCCCCCCACCCCCCCCTCTATGTGAAATACGGGGAAGCTAACAACGTTAGTATGCTTCTGATTAAGCACTCGAAACATGTTCTTAGCAACAATTGCTCAAAATTGTGTTATCGTACTGACGTTCATTCAAGAGAATTTCGCCCTCTTCATTTTTTTCTTTTGAATACTCACTGCGACCTAATGAATAGTCAACCGGAGGATTAATGTTCCTAGAGAATGAAGGTAAATTCTCTAAGGCATCTACATTAATATCTAGCTTTACATTCTGCATTCCCACTGAAGGGCGCCCCAACTAAATCTAGCCAGAGTTTAAAAATATGACGGCGCACGCTTTATGACGACGCGACCAAATGCACCTTGATGCCTATTGTACTGAGTCTCACAATTTTTTGTTCTCCTTAATTGCGTAATTACGCAAGATTAATTATCTTCTAAAAGCAAGAAGCTGGGCAAAAATCATAATGATAAACCTGCCCATCAATTTTGAAACGTCCCATTATATATATATATATATATATATATATATATATATATATATATATATATATATATATATATATATAATCGGACAAAGTGAACTTCTCCCAACCGTAATCAAAATTATTGAACACTTCGAGAGTAGTGCAACATAGAAAACAGAACAAATATTTATTTTATCCTAACAGTTTCGGCTGGCGGTCCAACCTTCTTCGGAGGACGTGAGTAAAATGGCATTTACTTACGTCCTCCGAAGAAGGCTGGATGGACCGCCAGCCGAAAGTGTTAGGATAAAGTAAATATTTGTTTTGTTTGCTATGTAGCACTGCTCTCGAAGTTTAAAGTAATATATATATATATATATATATATATATATATATATATATATATATATATATATATATATATATATATATATATATATATATATATAATGACGTCTGCCCCAGAACCAGAGCAACAAAGACGTTCTCTTCTTCACAACCAAACGTGTACGAGCCACAGCGGGATTGTTCATAAATGATGGCAAGTGTCATAACCCTCTCCCAAGAAGCATCGTCTCGATGCTCTATATGAGGGCAACAGAAGAATGTACGAGAAGGTTACTATACAAGCGAAGTAAATGTCGTCACGCGAAATAACGCAGTCTGTTGTGAAGCAAGGAGTGAAATGAAAAAAAAAGAAACAACGAAACGATAGGGAGGAAACAAACGGAAACACGCTAAGTCGCCAATGAAGTCAGTCACTCCACAACCGAGTCCCCTTGCGACCATGGACTAAACGAACAGGGGGTGAAACTGGTACTTTCTTGAACGGCAGTTTTGCCACGCGCGTTTCTTATTTTCACTTTTGCTGTATTGGGTTTTCGCCCAGAAAGACTGTCAGCAATGCTCAGCGCGAGCCGCGCCTCATTGTGCGAGAAGCTTCGTGATTATTGTAGATCCATTTGTAGAAGACAGGCAGATTGGGCGAGTTGGTGAGGTTCCATGATAAAATATACTACAGCGCAAACACACAGGACGGAGGAAAGAAGTGACACACACGGCGCTGAACTTGCACCTGGTGCAAGTTCAGCGCCGTGTGTGTCACTTCTTTCCTCCGTCCTGTGTGTTTGCGCTGTAGTATATTTTATCATAGATCGATTTGTTAAGATTGCGCGCAGTACGCGAAGGCTCGAGCTTATTCCAGAGCTTGCGCGACAACCAGGGATAGGGCAGGAATACTCGATCACACGTATAAATGCCGACGCGCTTCACCGCTTGTTAGTTGATCGACGGCCGACGCTCCGTTCACCGCTATTAGTGCCAGTGTGTATTGCTGTAATCTGACTTTCCGTTTACCGGCCACAAGTTCGGCTAACAAAACAGTTTCATCTTGGACATACTGACTGCCGACTTCGTCAACGTCACGACCACGTGACATCTGGTGGAGGTGGTTCCCGATCCATGTACCGTACGCACCCCTCAAGCCGTGAACCCAGCCAACACCGTGAAGAAGACATCAACGCCCTCAGCGACAGTCGAGCCAGCCGTAGACTGAAAGGACTACCCGCCCCCCAATATGGACCCTGAACGGACAAGCCAAAAGCCACGGCGACCTCGACAACATGCACGATGACGGAAGCAGTGTCCCCTGCAGCGATAGTGATGCAGCCGCCAATGGAGGCGCCGACTTTACGTGGTTCACCATGTGAAGACCCTGAAACCTGGCTTGAGACATTTGAAAGGGTCTCAACGTTTAGCAATTGGAATTCCGCTGACAAGCTGCGCCACGTGTACTTCTACCGTAAAAGAAGCAGCTGGAACGTGGATCGAGAATCGGGAGTCCACTCTTCGCACTTGGTACCTCTTTTGAAGCACATTCCTGCAGATGTACGAAACGTAAGAGCCACTCGTACGAAAGAGCCGCGAGGTTGCTGGAGACGAGGGTACAGCTCCTGAACGAAAATATGACCATTTTGGCGGAAGATATGACGCGACTGTTCAACCACGCTGACCTTTGACATGCTCGAGGAGAAGAAGGTCCGTTTTCTCATGCGATGGCTCAAGCAAGAACTCTTCCCGGGGCTGATGCGAAACCCACCGGAGACCGTCCAGGAATTCCTGTCGGAAGCAACAGCGATCGAAAGGACGCTGGAAATGCGAACCCGCCAGTACAATCGCCGAACGTTGCAAAACAGCCCAGGTGTTCATGCTCTCGGCTCCGACGACCTGCACGAAACGATACGCGCGATCGTGCGTGAGGAACTGCGCAAGCTGTTACCTTCATCACAGCCGCAAGTGGTCTAGATCGCCGACATCATTCGAGAAGAAATCCAGCAGTCGATCTGCACCCCTGAACCGTCACAGCCACAGCCGCAAGCCATGAGCTACGCCGCTGCAGCCCCACGCTACGCTCTGCCTTCACGTCCACATCAAGAGGCCGCATCGCCGCATTTCCGCCGCCAGACACCACCGCCACCACCGACGCCATACCGCCCACCTGCCAGCGCTACGCTCGAAGGAAAACCGACGTTTCGCGCGCCCCTGACAACCACCCGCTGTGCTACCACTGCCGTGAGGCCGGGCACACCTACCACCGGTGCCAGTACCGCCAGATGGGGCTATGTGGTTTTGCCGTCCACGCCGCGTGTCCACAGCGGGGTGAACGACCAAACGACATCGCCGACTACCTCGCAGGAGGGCAAGGTACACCCAGAAGGCCTATACCGATCACCGTCGCCAGGCCGCTACATGTCACCGCAGCGCGGCCAGTATGGCGGCCCTACTCGGGGCCGTTCCCGAGCCCATATTCGGAAATCTAAGGGCAGCAACCGATGGAGGTGCGGTTGCTGTATGACGAACTTCCGAAGATCCTCCGCCACCGCCGATGACAACGCCGCAACGAAATATAAAGCGCTCGCCGCAAGACGAACGGGGCCCTGACGTCGAAACTTCGCAGCCCGAAGAAGACCTGCCGACGGAATGTGGAAGCAGCGGTACGAACCGATACAGCCGTGACCTGACGCTGTGACCCAGCCGTAACACCCGACGACAAACTAGTGACCTCGACCTTCGCATCGACGGCCACAGCGTCACAGCTCTCGTCGACACCGGAGCCGACTATTATGTCATTGGTGGGCCATTCACCACCACGTTGAAAAAAGCCAAGACCACATGGGGAGGCCCCGAAATCGGGACAACTGGGGATCACCTGGTAACGCCGGTGAGAATCTGCACAGCGAGAGTCACCATTAACAACCGGCTTTATCCCACGAGCTTCGTAGTCCTACAGCATTGCTCGAGAGATGTCATCCTTGGTATGGACTTCTTAAGGCTTCATGGCGCAACCATCGACCTGAGAACCGGGTCGACGACACCACTATTCACAACGTGGTGGCGAATGACAGACTATCCACAGCAAAATCACTACCGCTGCACACCCCGGCAGAAAAGCGAGCTTTGAATGTGCTCGAGCACCAAGTCACCATTCCCCCCTCGCTTCATCGTCATCATGTCCGTCGGCACTAAAACGTCAGAAGACCTGGAAGGTGTCGTTGAAGGCGACCAGCGCCTACTTATCAACCGTGAGATTTGTGTCGAAAGAGGAATAGCCAGGCTGCGTGAAAGGAAAGCAACGGTGACGCTCACGAATTTCAGCAACGGGTACTGGCATGTGAACAAAGGCACGACGGTCGCCTATATCGACGAATGTGTAAAAGCTGTATCACCATGTGATAAGACATGCGCCAAAGTATTCTGTATTTTAGTTACTCGGCGCAAGATATGCCCTTTCTCTTTATCATTGGGTTCACGTGTTGGCCAGCCTATATAATCGAGCCTCAAATAAAGGTTACCGTTCTTTCGCCCATCGGAATGTCGGCCTGTTTCTACCGAGAAAATGCAGCACAACTATACATGGTGTCAGAAGTGCCAGGCGTGCCCGACGACGCCCTGACTAGAATTAATTGTTGAGAGATACGACACTAAAATGGATCTTCTGAAGCCTCCAGACCCTCTTCGTATCACAGGTGACGTCTCCGAAAACTGGCAGCTATTTAAGCAATAGCTAGAGCTCTACATTACCGTAGTGAAACCACAAGACAAACCTCTGAGCGATGCTGCAAAGACGGCACTACTGCTGACCTTGGCTGGTGATGAAGTTCTAGAAATATTCAACAATTTTGCTTTTAATGAAGGTGAAAGCAGAGAAGATTACAAGACTGTCGTACAGAAGTTTGACAACTGCTGGAGCGCACAGACAAATGAAGTGTACGTGCGGTATTTATTCCGGAAGAGAATGCAGGCATCAGGGGAGACCTTCGAACACTTTGTACGCGACGTCAGAAAGCAGGCCCGGCAATGCAATTTCGAAGGGTTGGCCGACTCCATGATCTACGATCAAATAATAATTGGAATCCATAATGGAACCTTGCGCACGAAACTTCTCCAAGACAACCAGCTAACAATGGCTAAAGCGGAGCAAATGTGCAAGGCATTCGAAGCAGCTCTTCAAAACGAAGCATGGGCTCGAAAAAGAAGAACAAATGTGACTCTGCATGGATTAGATAAAACTAAAACTAAGCATGGATCCTAGAAGGATCAACAAATGCATAAAGTGAGAGCATTGCGAGATGCCACGGCGAGAGGATATACAAGCAGAATTGGCAGGCGCGAAAGCATTCAGCCGTCTCGATGCGAAAGCAGGGTTTCATCAGATTCCACTTGACAGCACATCAAGAAATTGTACATTTGCAACACGGTTCAGCAGATATGGATTTTTCAAGGCTGCCGTTTGGTATCTCGTTTGCGTCCGAAGTTTTTCAGAAAACGCTGAACGAAAACGCTGAACGAAACGCTGCACTGTTGCATTCGTCGGGCCCATGTGCCGGACCAACTATGGCGTACAGTCAATTGATAACCAAATTGTTCGCTTTTGCAACAACATTCCTAAAATAATTCAATATGCTAGGGAGGCTAAAAACGTTACAAAATTTAGGAAACAAATTATGAATGTAATAAATTGAATGTGCTGTAATGTGCTGAAAGTGTTCAAGGTATGTAATGTATTCATTGTTTTTTACAATTCATTTTAATTTGTATGTATTTGAATGTGTTAAATGCTGGTGATGATAGTGCATTTGTATTTCTTGCTGAGGGACAGCTTTACTCTCATCTTTTATTTCTCCTGTTAGCTGTTGTAGTATTCCTCGTTTATTTATTGTTTGTATATATATATATTTTGTATATCTCTATGTGTTGTCGTGCTGTACCTGCCCGAGGTGCCTCACGAAGAGTGGGCCAAGTCAGGAGACATACTCTCATTTTGCCCCCCTTCGTGGGCATTTTGTGAAAATGCCAAAATAAATAAATAAATGAAAAATGAAATGAATTCTTCGAGTCCTTGCCTGGTATTCTTGTATACGTGGATGACATTTTGGTGTGGGAAACGTCAAGAGAGCAGCATGACAGGCGTTCAAAAAGCGCACTTGAAGCCGTGAAACGAGCGGGATTAGCACTGAATGCAGAGAAGTGCAGAGTGGGCGTCGAACAAATTGAATTTTTAGGTGATGTGATCTCTGAAAAGGGAATAACGCCTAACCGCCAACTTGTCAACTGCATAGCAGACATAGCGGTGCCAACCGACAAACGTGGAGTGCAGCGATTGCTCGGCGTAGCCAATTATTTTTCCAAGTATATTCCTTCTTTAGCAGAAAAGAAGCCTAGTTTGCGCAGTTTAATGAAACATGACGCAATTTTTTAATGGACTCCCAGCCACGCAAAAGAATGGGCAGAAATATGCAAATGCCTAAGCAGGGGGGACAGTTCTGGCAATTTTAGATCCTCTAAAAGAAACAAAGGTGACGTCAGACGCGTCACTGGCTGGTCCGGGCTCGACCCTTCTACAACGTCATGGCATCATGTCTGGCATCCTGTGGCGTACGCATCCAGAACGCTCTCTTCGGTAGAACAGCGCCACTCTCAGATTGAAAAAGCCGGCGGATCCCACGCACTGTGGGAATCGATGTAATGCGAAGCAGCCAGGAAGGAGCAAATCATGCTTTACATAATTTGCATGTCGTGTTTTACATGTTAGGACCTGTCATTTATGTTCGTCATGAAGTCACGTCGCGCAACACCAATTTTGGTGTATATCAAGCTAGCGAACAGGAGGCCAGCACACCATGAGTGTGGCATGTAAATGGCGTTTAGACAACATGCATGCCATGATTTTCCAGTTACCACCTGCCACTTATGTTCGTTATACAGTCACGTCTCACAATACCAATTTTGGTGTATATCAAGCTAGCTAAACGGCCGCGAGCGCGCCATGAGCGTGGAATGCAAGTCATGTCGCACATGACATGTCAGGATTTCTATATTACCACTTGCATTCATGTTCGTCATACAGTCGCGTCACTCAATACCAAATCTGGTGAATATCAAGCTAACGAAACGGCCGCGAGCGCGCCATGAGCGTGGCATGCAAGTCATGTCGCACATGACAAGTCATGATTTCTATATGACTACTTGGCATTTATGTTCGTCTAACAGTCACGTCACGCAATACCAAATTTGGTGTATATCAAGCCAACGAAACGGCCGTCAGCGCACCATGAGCGTTAATCATGTTGTACATGACATGCACGTCATTATTTGCATATTACCACCTGTCATTTATGTCACGCAGAAATGTCTCATCGTAACAATTTTCGGATATATGAAGTTAAGAAAACGGCCTCAGGAGCACTACGGCCATGGCGTGTAAATCATACTTTTCATGACAAGTTAGTCATGATTTTCATGATATGACCAGCCATTCATGTTGGTCATACAGTCATGTTATGCCACACCAAATTTGGTATAAATCCCATTGTAGATACGGCCAGGAGAGCACAAAGTCGTAGGCGACTAGATAGCTAGCTAGCTAGCTAGATAGATAGATAGATAGATAGATAGATAGATAGATAGATAGATAGATAGATAGATAGATAGATAGATAGATAGATAGATAGATAGATAGAGAGAGAGAGAGATACGCTCAAATTCGCCGAAGTTCGCTAAGAAATGCTTCGCATTTAAGAGAAGCGTTGGCGGTGACGTTCGGATGTCAGAAATTTCTTTATTTCATCTATGGCCGCAAGATAACGTTGCAGACCGACCACCGCCCACTGATAGCTATCGCTAAAAAAGCAATCGGAGAAATGCCGCCCAGGATTCAAAGGTTCTTCCTGCGGTTATTAAAAATATGATTTCACCATGCAATACATTCCAGGAAAGCAGCTCATCCTGGCGGACATGCTTTCAATAGCCACAATCCCCGACGCAGAAGGTGACGCCGCAGGTGAAGAAGACATCGAAATACACGCCGTGAGTATGCTGGTCGATGTTGTAACCGATGTCACGCTTAAGCGGCTTGAAAACGCAACGAATAAGGACCCATACCTGTGTGGAGTAAGGGAGAGTATATATGCCGGCGCATGCATACAGGGACAGTTGAAACCTCTTGCCAGCGAACTTTTTCATCGAAGGAGTTCTTCTAAGAGGCAGCAAAGTAATAATCCCTGCGCGCATGCGAAAGAAAATGCTAGAGCGCATTGATCAAGGCCACATGGGCCAGAATAAATGCAAAGCAAGAGTGAGAAGATGCGTGTTTTGGCCAGGCATTGATGGCGAAATCGCTGCTATGACTCAAAAGTATGAGGTATGCCGACGCCACTCATGCAGCCAATCGGCAGACCCACTAATCATGAGACCACCACCTGAATACCCGTGGTATCTCGTTGGTATCGATCTTTTCCAGTATGGGGGGGGAAATCGTATCTATCCGTGTATGACACTCTGTCGAACTTTCCAGAAATTGCAGAGCTGGAGGACACGCCATCGGCAATGGTCATCAACAAACTGGGAGCCATATTTGCAAGATACGGAATCCCGGTAGAAGTGAGAAGCGACTGGACCCCAGTTTGCAAGTCGAGAATTTCGCCTATTCGCGGACAAGTACGACTTTCGACATGTGACGTCGAGTCCGGAGTTCCCTCGTTCTAACGGCTTGGCGGAGAAGGGAGTTGAAGTGGTGAAAAGGATTCTGAAGAAAAAAAACGAACGAAGCAGGCAAAGATCTCTAGCTGGGTCTCCTGAGTTACCGGTCGACGCCTCTGGAAGGTGGACGGTCACCGGGAGAATTGTTGCAAAGGAAGACAATTGAGGTCAACCTTGCCAGATTTCAACGTCCAAGAGAAGGTGAAAGTGCGAAAGCATATCCAGTGCGATCGTTCAGAAGAGCCACTTCCACCCCTTGAAGAAGGTCAAGTCGTGAGGATCAAGAGGAAAGCTTGGTCGCAGATAGCCCAAGTTATTGGGCAGACGCACCCCAGATCATACAAAATTCTAACCCAAGGAAACAAGCTCATTAGGTGGAACAGGCAGCATCTGTTACCCACAAAGGAAACTTTCAACCCCGATGTTCTTGATGACCTCAACGATGATTATGTTCGTCACTCCACGCAGACTACACCAGTGACTCCCGGTGAGAACCTCACGCAGGAAGTGCAAGTGACAGCGCAACCAAGTGCAGGTGACAACCCAGCGTAGGTGACAGCGCAAGCGTCCGCTCTTCTTCCTAAAAGATACAGTTGGCAGAGCCGGCCGCCCACGCGGCTACAACACGACCGTAACTTTTACTAAGTGCCTTGAACATTTTTCGCATTACGATGCCTTTTTTTTGTTCGTTCTTTTTTTTGTTCAGAAGAAGGTTGTATCGCCATGTCTTAAGACATGCGCCAAAGTATTCTGTATTTTAGTTACTCGGCGCAAGATATGCCCTTTCTCTTTATCATTGGGTTCACGTGTTGGCCTGCCTATATAATCGAGCCTTAAATAAAGGTTGCCGTTCTTTCGCCCATCGAATGTCCGCCTGTTTCTACCGAGAAAATGCAGCACAACGATACCCATGCTTTCGCCCTCACCGATTCTACTGAAGTTACTCCGACGAACCAAGCTCCTCAGCCAGCTTTCGACGTCATTCAGAGACTCCCGAAGCATAAGCAAGAACAGCTGAAAAGCTTACTCCGGCAATACAAAGACTGCTTTTTGTCGTCGTCAAAAATCCGGCAGATAAAGTCGCATCATAACAGAGGAAAGCACCACACCATTCCGTCAGAGCCTCTACAGAGTTTCGACGCGAGAACGCGAGGCCATAGAAAAAAGACATGGCTGATCCCTCTGTCAAAGGAATCGGTATAACACGAAAGTGAAACGTGTATTCACAGAAGTAGTTGAGCGTTTATTGTGCATTACTTCGCCACAAGAGAGAAGGAATGAATGCTGCAGCAACAAATTGTAATGTGACGTGAAGAACGGCAAGCAGCTCGAAGCATGCAGCGCGCACCTCAAGCAGAAAGGACGCACGAAATGAGCATACACAAGACGAACACGGACTAACTGTCACAGCTCGATATTTAAAGCGCGCTGCTCCAACACAAAGACGCACGAAACGAACGCACAAGCATACACAGGACGAGCGCGAACAACTGCCACAATTATTACTTCGTGTGTAAGCGGCGCGCTCCATTCGTAAACGCGGCCGCAGCGGCGAACGAAGCGACCTTCGTGCACTCTTTAAACACTGTAACTTCAAAGCAAACTTGTGGTGGAAGCACAAGGCGTCCGAAGCGCCGGAATGCCCCGATCAGGAGATAAGCGCGCGCGCACCAGCGACGACGCCCCGTGGAGGCGCACGCTCATCCCAGCGAGAGGCGCGACGACCTTTAGAGCGTGCGCTCCGTGATACCTTCGCGCCATCTCGCTAGTGATGACGAAAACGCGCTCAAGTTGAGGAGCTCTGAGGACCGCCAACGGTATATGGTGTGTATAAATAGCTTGCCGTTAGCAAGTTGAGGAACGTACGCTCCCATGGCCGAGTGGTTTCGCACCGCGCGCTGCGGAGCGAGAGGTCGTAGGTTCGACGCCCGGCAACAGAACTTTTTCTTCTAATTTTTCTTTCATCTCATTATGTTAGTTTATATTTTACAACCTCATATCCGTGACGGAAATACGTCAGAGGAGCCGTGGTGGACCCCGGCATAAAACACTTTCGTGTTAAAACAAGTCGACGAAATGCTGCGCGACGACATCATTCAGCCGTCCAAGAGTCTGCGGGCATAGCCCGTTGTGTTAGTGAAAAAGAAGGACAGAACCCCACGCTTCAGCGTCGATTATCGCCGCCTAAACAAAGACACAAAAAAATTACACCATCTCCTGCTAAAGGGAACCATGTGTAGATGCGAAGCAGCGGGCGCTAGCGCTCACACTGGCGGCGGCGTTGCGCAGGAAAGAAACCTGGGGAGGCGCAAAGCACGCAGTGATGCACCGGTGTTTCCTACTGGAACATGCTAATCACTGCTAATGGGCAATGAGAGACAGAAGACTCCGATTGGACACAGAGACCCGCAGTCCGCTTTTAGTTAACGCGCAAGCTGCAAATTTTTATTGTTCAACGACGCACAGGAGAAATCTCCCACCGGCACTACCTTGCAGGTCAAGATCCAGTGCCATATATACGGGGTGGCCAGTGAACGGTTGTGCAGCGCGAGCCGTCGGTTTTTTCAATGAAGAAACTCGCTAGCAGACGGCGCCTGCGTCGGCGTTGCGAGGCGAGAGAGGGGGGGGGGCGTAGGAGAGGAGAGAGAGGGGGGAGGGGACGCGCATGCGCAGTGGGGGGTGTGGGCACCGCAGGGAGGGATGCCTAGAGGAGAGAGAGGGGGGAGCGTAGGAGAGGAGGTGTGTGGAGAGGGTTAGCGGATGCGCATTAAGGGTGGTCAGGACGCACACCATTAACGAATTCAACTCCGCCATAAACTGCTTCGCATCTAAAAAAATGCCCCCCACCTCCCCGAAGGGAATCGTGAGGAAATGCGAATGCACCGACTTCTACCATCGCCTTGAGAGGCACCCAGCCAGCGAACGGTCGAGAGTGAGGCGCGAGCGGACGGGAGAGTGGGGCGCAGGGAGGAGAGAGAGCGAACGGCGAGAGAAGGAGCGGCGAAGCACTGCACCTACCCTCTCCTACACTCTCTCGCACCACATGCTCCGGTCGCTAGGGGCGAGGATAAGTGCGCGCGCCCGCCGCTGTTGCTATGGGAGAGGGAGTGAGAGCGGAGAGGCGCGCGGACAACGCCGGATGCGCCTGACATAGCCCGACTAAGAAATGCATTCGCATTTAAAAAAGGACGTGTACCTCCTACCTCGAATAAACGACACCCTAGACGGAACTCACAACGCAAGGTACTTTTCGTCGATCGACCTCAAGACCGGCTATTGGCCAATCGAAGTCGATGAGAAACCTAGAGAAGACCGCCTTTACAACACCAGACGGGCTCTTCGAGTTTAAGGTCACGCCCTTTGATCTTTGCACGACATCTGTGACTTTCCAACGCGTTATAGAACAGTACTGGCAGGATAGAAGTGGCAGATGTACCTGGACGACGTCATTGTGTTTGCCTCAAACTCGACGAAGACCTCCGGTGCTCTGACGCAGTACTTCAAGCAATCAAGACCTCCGGCCTCACCTTGAAACCCGAAAAGTGCCGCTTCGCCTAAAGGGGCTCTTGTTTTTGGGTCACATGATCAGCAAGACTGGAGCGCGCCCAGACCCGCGGAAAACAGCTGCTATCGTTGCCTTCCCGCAACCAACCGAAAAGAAGGCCATACGCCAATCTCTCGGCTTGTGCGCCTATTATAGATGCTTTGTCAAAGGCTTTTTACGTATCCCCAAGTCACTAACGCAGTTCACGAAGACCGACGTCGAATTCAGGTGGCAAACAGCGCAAATCGAAGCATTTCATGAACGGAAACGACGCCTGCAGACGCCTCTGATACTTGCGCATTTCGACGAATACGCCGATACGGAGATTCACACCGGCGCCAGCAGCGTAGGACTCGGCGCCGTCCTGGTGCAGCGGGCGAACGGACTGGAAAGGGCCGTCAGTTATGCTAGCCGGTGGCCGCCCATAGCAGGGCCCAACTATTCCACAACAGAAAAGGAGTGCCTTGCCATCATCTGGGCAACGTCAAAGTTACGCCCCTCTACCTCTACGGCAGGCCCTTCAAAGTTGTGCGCGACCACCACGCCTTTTGTTGGCTAGCTAACTTCGAAGGCAAGACGTTCGAAGTGCTTCGAAGGCAAGTCCGCCATTGTTCCGAAGGCATTCAAAGGACTCGCGTCGTTTTTCTTGTGAAAGGGCGTTCTCATAAAGAGGAATTTCGAGCCAACTACGTTCTCATAGTGCATTCAGCATTGCAACCAGAAGTTCTACAGGCTCTACACGACGGCTGGACACCTCGGACTATCCCGTACGCTTGCAAGAGTACAGGAAAAGTACTACTGGCCACGCCTTGCCGCTGACGTCGGTCGTTACGTGAAGACATGCCGGGACTGTCAGCGACGCAAGACACCGCCGACAAGGCCAGCGGGACTTCTGTGACCCATCAAACCACCTCGCCGACCGTTCCAGCAAATCAGAGTGGACTTACTGGGGTCATTCCCGACGTCGACTGTCGGAAACAAGTGGGTCGTAATGGCTAGTGACTACCTCTCCCGCTACCGCGAAAGAAGGGCCCTGCCCAAAGGCAGCGCCACCGAGGTGGCCAAGTTCATCGCTGAGGTCTTCGTCCTGCACCATGGCGTCCTTGAGTTCTCATTACCGACAGTGGTTGACCTTTACTGCGGAGCTAACTCAGGCGATCTTGAGATACAGCCAGACTGGCCACCGCCGGACCGCCGCCTACCACCCGCAGACCAATGACGTCACTGAGCGTTTAAACAAGACCACCGCCGACATGCTGGCAATGTACGTCAAGGTCGAGCAGAAGACGTGGAATGCCATCCTTCCGTACGTGATCTTCGCGTACAACACGGCAGGTACAAGAAACGACGTAGATGACGCCAAACAAGTTGGTCTGCGGACGCAGCCCGGCAACGACGCTTGACGCCATGTTACCAAACGTCACCGACGAGGTAAACATTGACGTCACCGCCTACCTACAGCGCGCCGAAGAAGCCCGGCAACTCGTCCGCCTACGTATCAAGAATCAGCAGACGACTGACAGCCGCCGCTACAATCTTCGACGACGCTTCGTGGAATACCAGCCCGGCGACCGCGTTTGGGTGTGGACGCCGATACGCAGGCTTCGGCGATACTTCGGGCCATACAAAGGCGCTTCGACGTCTAGGCGCTCTGGACTACGAGGTTGTCCCGGACTGCATTACGAACTCTCAACGGCGCCTTGCGCGACCTCAAGTCACCCATGTCGTACGCCTCAAGCCGTATTACGCTCGTTAGCTAACCTGAGGACTGCACTTATTGCTTTATTATTGCACTTTCTTGCTTTGTTGTTATTTCTTGTTGCACTTATTTTGCTCCGTGTTCTGTTTTAAGCATCGGGATGATGCTTTTTCAGAGGGGGGGCATTGGCACGCGCGTTTCTTATTTTCACTTTTGGTGTATTCGGTTTTCGCCCACAAAGACTGTCGGCCATGCTCAGGGCAAACCCGGGCTCATTGTTCGAGAACCTTAGCGATTATTGTCCATCGTTTTGTTAAGATTGCGCGCAGAACGCGAACACTGTGAAGTTCTGTTAAGATTGCGCGCACACGCGAACACCACCTGGGGCTCTTTTAAAAGACACTAATGTAAAACAATAGTTCGGTTTAGACTAATAAAGTGCGCGCTAAGAACTGTAATATCGTTAATTTCACCATTGTAGGTGTAGTTTAGAGGAAAAAAAACGAGCTCGAAGTTTCATTTGTAAATTTCGTGCCGAAATCTTCGCGAGTGACTTCGCAGATTGCAAATTGTATTTTTCGTATGTTGGCTACATTGGCTCAACCAAATTTCCTGAAACTTGGTATGTTAATTCTATGGGCTTCTCAGAGAACACTAATATTTTACTCATTAAGAACCACGTAGGACCTAGTAGACGCTGTGAACATCTAGGGCATTACGGCATTTGGTGCGGGAATTTCCGGGGGGCTTCACCAACCGCATTTCCTTCTTGCGTGTTTTCGTTTGCCAAGCGTCTTCTCGCGACAAGAGCGGCGATTTTGGAATTGCGAAAGAATAGTTTACTAATCTGAAAAAAAAAGGCGTTTTTCTTGTCAGTGTCCATTTCGCATCCGCCTAAGCCTAAGTAAACGGATGCTTTGAATTTCGCCCCAATTGAAATGTGGTGACCGAGGCCTCCCAAGGTTAGCAACGCGACACCTAACGAGCTAATCTACCGCGACGAGTGATCGATCGCAATGGCTCGTTGACTGTGGTCTGCATTTGTACCTGGTGACGCTAGAACTGCTGGCTAATGTGCGAAACAACAGTGCGAGTGACGGCAAATCACTAAATAATTCTAGTTAATTTTTCAGTGTTCTTGCTAGTTTTCTTTTCCCCCTTGGCAAAAGGCGAAGCGGGAACTGACGATAACCGTTGCTTGAACTTACGCTTGACAGTGAAAATGATGATGCCAACGGAGCACAGGAAGCACACCACGCAGAGTAGGCCCACGAGCCATACGTACCATCCTCTGGAGGTTTTTCTACAAAATGCAGAAAGAGAGAGAAAGCCCACCTCGTGATTCACGTGAAGGGCATATAACGGCGTTGTGCGTTTTCTTCTCTACTGCATAAAAATAGCACAACCTTGAAGAATATACCGCAGTAACGTGAAGGGATCTTGAGTCTACATTTATGTTGCGTTAATTTGGTATTTCAGCATAAAAGATAAAGCGCCCACAGACTTCCACAATCAAAATACTAAAGGCGTTTATGACAACGAAGCTGTACTTTATCTTTACCGAGGCTCTACGCGAGGCTTATCTTTTTGCCCCTCATTAGTCAACGCGAAGCGTCTATTTTACAGCTTGAATAGTGTAGCATTTGCTTTAGCCCGAGTTTCGTGTACCATACAGCAGTTTTTTTTTTGCGGTACTATACCCCTGTTTCCCTGTGGTTCTTTCGAAATTCTATGGTGCCGCTAATCTCCAGTGTAGGCTGAAAAAAAAATTAATGTAAGCGTGCCAGTTAAAAAATGCCGTATATACTCACGCAGTCCCCGGTAACATTGATTAGCATTAGTTAATATTGGCTATTTACTGGTACAACACCCGCGTTGACGTCATTCACTCTTAGTTGAATTATGAAGTAGTCTACTAAAGAAATTCACTAAAGAACTGAAAAAACCACATATTAGATGCTAAGGGGCCTTCCACAATTCTGGAAAGTTGCAACACTAAAACAGCAAGGAGGGAATGTCCCCACTGCACTGTCATCTAAAAGAAGATATTATTTAGGAAGACACTCATAGGATTAGTACTATCACAAATCTGTCAATGTTAACGGTTCACTGTAATAATTTTTTGGCAGAGTGGATTGAATTTTCATTATCCTAACTATTTCGTGCAGTAGATTACTGAATTCGTAAAGCGACGTTCACATCGCCGTCTACAGCATTATGTGATACAATAGCTTCGGCTTGCCAAGCCACTTCGAATTGTGGATCGGAGACTATTTTGTCAAAGTAGTTCACCGAATAAATTTACCCAAGTATAGATAGTTTTCGCGATTTTTAAGAATGCCCAAGAGCTACACAGGCTTTGTTTAGCACGATTACTTACGATATTTACTACACATGTGTCTGAAGTACGGTTTATGGAATCTTCGGTATACTTACTTACGTCTTCGTACGGCTGGCACTGTAACGCAAAGGTCAGCGATTAGACATTTATGAGTTAGTGTCGTCTTGTCGAAAAAATTCCTTCATGACAAATTTTAAAGGGACTCTAAAGAGAAACAACGAATCGATTTAGATTAATAAATCGTACTCTGCGAACTCTACTGTGTTATTAATTTCACCATCATAGGTTGATGAATAAAGAAGAAGATAAAGTTCAGAGTTTCATTTTTAAGTTTTGCACCGAAACCTCTACGCGTGACGTCAAGGATTTCAAAGTGTATTTATCGTATTTTAGCGTCATTGGCTCAACGAAATCTCCTCAAATTTGGTGTTTCAAGTCCATGGCTCCATCAGAGGACGATGTAGTTCAGTTTCACCAATTAGAAACTACGGAGGCCCAAGTAGGCGCCGTTAAAATATGTGACGTCACGGCGAATTGTGCTGCGAAGACTTGAAGGTGCCGTCGCCACCGACATTCGCCGACTCCGACTAAGCGCCTTCTCGAAGGAAGCCTGGTGTTTTTGGTATCTTGAAAGGGTAGAAAAAAACCATGGCTGATCCCTCTGTCAAAGCGATCGGTATAACACGAAAGTGAAACGCGTGTTCACAGAAGTAGTTTAGCGTTTATTGTGCATTGTTTCGCCACAAGGGCGAAGGAATGAATGCTACAGCAACAAATTGTAATGTGACGCGAAGGACCGCGAGCAGCTCGAAACATTCAGCGGGCACCTCAAGCAGAAAGGAGGCACGAAATGAGCATACACAGGACGAGCGCGGACTAACTGTCACAGCTCGACACATAAAGCGCGCTGCTCTGACACAAACAAAGACGCACGAAACGAACCCACAAGTATACACAGGACGAGCGCGAACAACTGCCACAATTGTTACTTCGTGTGCGAGCAGCGCGCTCCTTTCGTAAACGCGGCCGCTGCGGCGAGCGAAGCGACCTTCGTGCACCCTTTAACCACTGTAACTTCAACACAAACTTACGGTGGAAGCACGAGACGTACGAAGCGCCAGAATGCCCCGATCAGGAAATAAGCGCGCGCCCACGAGCGACCACGCCCCATGGAGGGGCGCGCTCATCGCAGTGAGAGGCGCGACGACCTTTAGAGCGCGCACTCCGTGCCACCTTCACGCCATCTCGCTAGTGATGACGAAAACACGCTGAAGTCGAGGAGCTCTGTGGACCGCCAACGGTATATGGTGTATATAAATAGCTTGCCGTTAGCAAGCTGTCGTACGTACACTCCCGTGGCCGAGTGGTTTCGCGCCGCGCGCTGCGGAGCGAGGGGTCGTAGGTTCGACGCCCGGCGACGGAACTTTTTCTTCTAGTTTTTCTTTGATCTCAATATGTTATTTTATATTTTACAACGTCATATCCGTGACGGAAATACGTCAGAGGAGCCGTGGTGGACCCCGGCATAAAACACTTCCGTGTTAAAATCGTTTTGCTCTTTAGAGTCCCGTTAAGAAACAAGTTCTACTAATACTATTCAACACTATTACAGTTCTGTTAGTGGAGGCAGGGTAGATAGTAAAGAGAGACATACCTGGACCTTCGTGTAACAAACGCGCTAAAAGGAAAGAAAAGGATCCCGAGTTAACCACAATGTAAGCCTGACGCAGTGCCATGAAAGAACGCAGAAGCAGCACCCCACTTCCACGGAGTGCCTTATCGCAATCACAAGCGAAACTTAAGCGTCTGGAGCCATCCGCGTCAGGTCTCACATTAGACTGTATAAGATCTGTAATCCAGGTTCGGTGCATGCGTAGTTCGCACTGATGTGATACGACATTGCATATATTATCACGTGGTTGTGACGTGCACGGAGGCAGCACGACTGCTATCGCGGAGTGATGCCAATTATGCCGTATGCTATGCTATTCTTATCGTTCAACACTCGCGGCTGGCTGATCGCGTTAACAACGCGGACGGACCGTCACTCTGACCACTGGCCAAGCGCGAAAAGCACGAAAAGCATTTGCATCGGAACAGGCGTCGTTCCGCGATTGCACCCCAGGCGGTGTGTCCAAGACGAAACTCTTTATTTGGCCGAACTTGTGGCCGGGAAAGGGAAAGACAAATTACAGCAAAACACACTGTACAGTTGTCAACTCAGGTCTAGAACGACAGAGCGTCGTGCTCGGAAGTGCACCAGCGACATCTGCAGTCGTAAATACGTCACATTTGAGCCTGCGCGGCACCAAGGAAGTGCCTCCCTTGCATTTTTTAGGGGCGAAGCTCCTAAGGGTGTGGGTCTGTCCCTCCTCTGTAGTAGTAGTAGTAGTAGTAGTAGTGGTAGGTAGGTAGATAGTATAGTGGAATGTACCCACTCCACGTGATAAAGATGACGATGACGCAGTATAGTGGAATGTACCCACTACACGCGATAACGATGAAGTATAAGCGCGTTCCAGTATAGTGGAATGTACCCCCTAGACGTGATAACGATGACGATGACGCTGAGGACCATGAAGTGTAAGCGCGTTCCAGACCACACATTCTCTTTCTGCCATGGATGAAAACGATCGAGCTTCGCCCACTCATCATTATTCACTTCGTGGATATGGCGTGATTTTTATCCTTGTTTATCACCGCGGACGCCACAACCGCTTTGGCCGTCGAAAGCGCTGTGAATGACCGAGCGCAAAAAAAAAAGAAGAAAAGGAATTTAAAAAAAAGAAACAAAACAAGGAAAAAAAAACAGAAAACAACGAAGCGAACCGTTCTCGGTATATGATACCACGAACCGAGAATAGCGAACAGAAATAGCCGTAGAGTTGATAGCGCTTCGACGGCCAAACGAGTTATCGCGGCCGCGGCGATAAACAAGGACGGAAACTACAAGGCAGGCACATTTGAGCCGCGCATGCTCAGCTATAACCCGTTTCAAACTGCAGATGTCGCGCATGCTGTTCAGAGCGCGACGCTCTGTCGTTCCAGACTTGAGAGTTCACCTCTGTACATTGAACAGCGGCGAATAGAGCGTCGGCCGTCGAAAAACTGACAAGCGGCGACGCGCGTCGGCATTTATACATGTGCAATCGAATATTCCAGGGTTATCGCTAGCGGCCACGTAAGTTCCAGAAGAAACTGTAATGTTCGCGTTGTGCGCATAATCACATCGGAATTTTCAAATAATGTTACGGGAAAACATATATTGGCAGATATTTACAAGCAGAGACGGTGACTGGTACAATGGTGGACTGGAAACTGTCTCGTAACCATCGTAGCTGTCTGTCCCTAGACCGGCACCCTCTACTACCTTGTGGCACAGAGCCAGTACTGCCTTGTTACAATATTATCTAGACTTGGTTTGCGCAAAACAGCAGTTACACGTGTAATGGGGCCGCAACATGAAAATGAAAAGAAAGGAGGGTGTGAGGCAATGTGTTCCAATTTTCTATGGCGCTAATAGCGCTTTATAGCGAATACATACTGCACACCGTTAAATTTGTCGCCACATTGCATATATGGGTGAAATGCGGTCACTCATTTTATCCAGCATTAAACGAGTCATTCCTTGAGTCAAGTTGCACTCTCTTTGTAAGCGTCCAGGTTTCTGCTCCGTATGTATAACAAAACAACGAGAGCAAAAGCTGAGGACCACGCAGCGTGCAATGGAACGCAGAATGATAGGAATAACATTGAGAGATCGGAAGACGGCAGAATGGGTAAGAGGACAAACAGGATTTGCATATATCCTAGCTGACATCAAGCGAAAAAAATGGACCTGGGCTAATCACGTAATGCGTAGAACAGACAACCGGTGGACGATGAGAGCAACGGAGTGGTAACCAACGAAAACGCAGTCGGGGAAAACGCAGATCGAAAACGCAGTCGGAGAAGGCAGAGAGCTAGATGGAGGGACGAAATGGGGAAGTTCCCAGGGACACAATGCAATCAGCTCGCACAGGATAGGGTAAACTGGAGATCATTGGGAGAAGCCTTCGTCCTGCAGTGGACGAGCACAGGCTGAGAATGATGATGATGATGTAAATACCGGTAAGATGCAGCTGTTCTATACCTTCTACTTGAGAGATTGTTGGAAACCGCCACTCGTAATTTAAGAATACCCTGTGAATGTGCTCCATCCCATTCTTATTCTTCTAGCTACTTCAGTTTAGTGGTTTGTCTCTGCGGTCACTACCACTGAGCTACTCATTAATATCACCAGTGAATGGTAAGTTAGTGAGGTACTCTCAATCAACTCGTATTCCTAACTCCTCGCAATCTAGGACCGTGAATACCTCCTGTAAGCATGCCGTGAATAGCTTAGGGCAGTCATTGTGAAGAAAAAACAGCGTTAAAAACAGACGAGGACTAAGGAAGACACGACACAGGCGCTGACTCGCAACTAAAAATTTATTGGAAGGCACACGCACACACATACAAAGCACCCGACCAAGTCACGTGACACACCATGGCGTCTGCGCAGCAGAGCAATCAGGATCTACAAAAAAAATATTTATGACGAAATGCAACATGTGTGAGAACGCCCGAGAAAAAAAGCAAACCATCTACAGGCAAAAAATATGCATAACAGCCCACAAAAATAATGACTTTAACACGGCAGCGTTGAATCCAAGTATAGAACTTCCTTTTCACCAAGGGATACCAACGGTTTCCTGACGCACCGTTCCCCCCTTCGTTTCAATGCAAAAAGCTTCCATCACCTCCCTAGCATTTGTCCTGATGACTATACAAACAAGTGGTTTCCTCTGCCATTGGCCGGCAGCCACACTCTCAACAATGAGCTGGCAAGTGCAACCCGCCAGAAGCCGTTAACGAGGATACGTGTTCCCTTAGACCAGGGGTCTCAAACTCACCTCAGCCAGCGGGCCGCAGTGACGCAATTTTGTCCCGCAAGGGCCGGTCGGTACAGGGCAGAAGGTAATAGCGAGGGGGGGGGGGGGGGGGGCACGGGCCATTTCTGAAGGAACTATGGCGCAAGGTTTTCAACCTGTCGATACCAGTCGCCAAAATGCCTAAGAACTGGACACTGATTCTGAAATATAGTTTTTGTGTCATGGTTATGTTTAAACACATCGTGAGCACATGGTGTCACGAAACAATCCGTTAGACCAGTCATGCCTGTCTAGATCACGAACATAATTATTAAGAAAACAAGTGCCATAAGGACAGTCAGGTGTGGGCCGCGGGCCGCAAGCAAAAGGTTCGCGGGCCGCATGCGGCCCGCGGGCCATGTGTTTGAGACCCCTGCCTTAGACTAACATCTACGCACCGCCCGGTTTGTCCTATATAAACCCTCCGCATGATAATGACACTCTATATACAACACCTGATTTACAATGAACATATCTATTCTTCTTCTTCTCCGGACAGAACGTTCACATCTTTCGCGAACCCGAAGTTCTTCTAGGAAGGCGGGAGCTAATAGAGGACATCTTATAGGAAGCTGTTTTTAGCGCTGTTTTTGCTTCACAATGAGAAACCGCCAACCAGCTCAAGTTTCTCTTCTAGTGCAGATTAGGGCAGATGGTGTCTCCCGACCTTACACCCTTCTTCATTGCAATTTTGTCGCTTTCTTTATGTAGATTGAGGACGACGCAGCGAGCCGTGGGAAGGAAAATCATAGATGTAGCCTTAAGGGACAACAAGAGAGCAGAGTGGGTCAGGGAACAAACGGGTGTTATGGGTATCGTAGCTGAAATCAAGACGAATAAATGGACATGGGTAGGGCATATAGCGTAAAGGCAAGATACTCGCTGATCATTGAGAGTAGCACACTGGATCCCAAGAGAAGGCAAACGGGTGAGGGAGAAACAATCTTAAGTGGGCAGATGAGGTTAAGAAGTCTGCGGGTATAACGGGACCGCAGCAAGTATAGGACTGGGTTGATTGGCGGAAATATGGGAGAGGCATTTGCAACGTAGTCAGGCTGATGACGATAATCATGATGATGATGATGATGACGTGGACGTTCTTAGCCGATGTGGACATTATTAGCCGAGGTGTGGACATTCTTAGCTGATGTGCGGAAACGAACTTTTCGCTCTCTGTAAAACTCCTTGTGCGCTACCCTGACATTCCACGAGCAATGAGTGTTACAACCCGACAAAGAGGGTTTCGCAGTTTTGACTCGTGGGCCATTAAGCGATAAAGACAGGCAAGTTATTTGGAGTCTTTCAGCAATGTCGAAGAGATTTCTATGCAAAAAAAAATAGCGAAGCGAAGAAACCATGCTCGCGGTTGAACCTAGAACAGTTAAAGAAAAGTATTGATAGGAGCAGTCAAAATGAGCTCGAAGTATTTTTTTCACAGTTGGAACCGACAAAGTAGACACCCCAGTTAGGGTTATTGTGTTTGGGCAGGATACATAGCAAAAGGCAAGAACTTCGTTCTCATAGAAACAGCTAAAACTTCTACCGGTTGATGGGCCTTTGCTCATCAAGAACTCTAACAATGTCCTATATTAAAGCTCACTCAAGAAACAACCTTCAAGGTTTTACAGCGAAAGCTGTATATGGCTAGGAGAAACGAAAAACCGCTCGGCATCCTGTGTCACGAGCGGTCTCCATTGGCTGTGCTATCAGTTACGTCATTCTGAGTACGACGCTTGCAGCTTGCAGCAACGGCGCGCCGAAGCGGCGGCGTTGCGGGCCAGCGTCGACGTGATGATTGCGGGAGCGCGTTCACCGGGGCGAACGCCCGATTTGGACGAGAGTTTCTCCAGCGGCACTTTGGCTTCGGCTGCGACGTCTGTGACCGCCTGTGGTTCGACCACAACCTGGCAACGATAATTGTGGAAGGCTTCAGTGCAGCGTCGGGTTGAACCCACTGCTAAACACCGGGGCCGCACATTTCAGCTTCGCTGGTTAACCATTTGTACGGAGTGCTTGGGCGGTGATTTTTTAAAATGTCATCATTCACCTATACTACAGTTTACCTCATGAGGGTTTATTAGGCAGTGTTCAAAGTGCTATTGACGATTCTGGTGAGGCACCTTTGACAACGTTCTGGTATTTCGAGCGGCCAATTTCGAAAGCCACTACAATTTTATCTTAGATCCACCTTCATGAAATGGGAGGACAGATGCAATTTGCAAAAGGAAGGCATCTCTATAGGCTCGAGCATAGCACCTGTTTTGAGCTCTGTTTTTATCTCGGCTTGACAATGCACTCGCCGGTGATCTCACTTCCACAAAGATGTTAAAGCTTTTAGATTTGTGGAGCTTCTTTTTTTTTCTTTCAGAATCTGACCCGGCAGATTTCAATCAGGGAGCAGAAAGCATTATTTCTCTTGCTAGGAAATGCTTGAAGTCTTTACGAATCACCCATGAGCTTCCGAGCCAATAAAACGTTCGTTTCTTCGATATGAGGCAAAGCCACGTTTGCTGAGGCTATAGAACCCGGCCCATTAAACCTGCTCTACCGTTCATGTCGGCCTACTCAAAATTAGTCAAGAGACTTGTCACCAATCTTTGCACAAAAAACGCTTAGGAAATTTCTTCCTCTCACCTAGTGGATCAGTGTTTAGCCAACAAACTTCACGGCTTTCACAAGCAGGGTATCCGAAGCTCCTGCTCGTGTTCGTAGTGAAAAGCTCAGGAGCTTTTCACTACGGGGGGCAACACGCTCGAGTGATCTCACCACCTCCACCCGCCACGGTGTTCTAGTGGGTATGGTGCTCGGCTGCTGACCCGCAGGTCACGGTATCGAATCCTGGCGGCGGCCGCCGCATTTTCGATGGAGGCGTAAATGCTCGAGGCCCGTGTACCTATAGATTTAGGTGCACGTTAAAGAACCCCAGGTGGTAGAAATTTCCGGAGCCTTCCGCTACGACGTCTCTCATAATCACATCGGGGGTTTGGGACGTTAAACCCCAGAACTAATTATTAATATCTCCGCACCTCCCAAGAGGGTGGAAAAAAAAAAAGGTACCGGCAATTCTTTACATCCCCACGTTGTTTCACAACATTGAAAAGATCGCTCAAAGAGCACATGTTAACGTCTTGTTTCCCGCTCCACAGAAACTTGACATGGTATGCAAAATGACCAATCCGAATGGTAAATAAAAGCAAACCTATACAAACAATCGCCAAACGAAATATGTGAAGTGCGATGAAGGCCTAGTTTACGAAATACCTCTAACATGTAACGGGTCTTATGTAGGGCAAAGGGGTCGTTGCGTAAACGACACGCTATGCGAGCATGCTAACAACGTCAAAAACAAGGCGGGGGGATGGTTTCACTTCACTGAAATGGCTGTGGTGGCTCACCCAAATTTCTCAAGTGCATCATAATCGCAAAAAATCACTAATTAAATAACATGTCTCAGTATCGAGGCTCGAAAGATATCAGGTTGAAAAGAGAAATGCGCAAACCAGGCGTCTATCTCTCTATCCTTCAACGAAATCGCGTTACTTTGTGGACACGACACGCATTTATAGAGTGGTTCATGTTGTTAGTACGTACTTGCTGTCATGCGCAATGTGGTTCCGTAAGTAAAGCCACGTCGTTCTTCTAATAAAAATGTTGATAGTTCGCGCTCCGTGTGTGTCACCGTGTTCTTGTCTACGTTTTTTAGGCGCATCAGTTTACAATGAGAAGCTATCTTGAGGCACAGCGCACAGACACGACGCAAGACGGCGAAAGACGCGAGGACTCAGCGTCGTGGCTTTGCGTTTTCTGCAGTCCTCCGCTGTTTTCTTCCGATCAAGCTAAAAATATGCACGCAGTAAGGGTTATTTTATGGCAGCTTTCCATATTCCACAACGTTCACGGACGCTCCCTGTTCGACGTTCGCCACATGAAGTCTCCATCATGCGGTATGTTCCTGTCTAGTTTGAATTTATGCCATACGCCGTTTATCTTTTCACTAGACATTAGGACCAGATGCAGTTCGTATCGAACAAAGAAAACAATATATTTTATTGAACTGTTCCGTCAAAAAAGCAAAAAACATTCCACATACCGTCGCCAAAAATGTCGATTATTCGCTTAATCGATGAAAAAGCCATTTTCAATTGCGAATAATCAAATAATATTAAACCAGTGAATAATTTATCGTTAATCGATTATAACTTTTAATCGACCAACTCTATCTGAATCGTCTCTGCACTGAATGCTATTCATCGGCTATAGATTGTCGATGTTGTGAAGTGGTCGTCACCGAGAAAAATACGACATTCGGGCTGTTGACAACGAAATATTTACGGGCGAACTGTTCTCTAGGAAACAAATTAAAGGTACAAGCATTACACGCTCTGCTCTGATAACCGTTATCTCAGCCTCGGCAGTCGGTAATCTGACAATCCATCAAATGCATTGGCTCTTATACAGGCATCATCGAACCTTCCAGCGTTGTCGCTGGTGCTCGTGTTATATCCAGATTAGTCGGCTACTCGCGACGTGCGAGTATTCTTAACAGCACACTCTGAAACAATCGCAGTTTCCCGAGCATTGGAGAGTGGCTTCCGCCAAGCGGCGGTTACATGTTCACATTAAATTTCACAAAGTTTCGCGCATGACAATATCAGTGCAGTACCTCGGTAGACGTGGTCACCGAGTGTGACTAAACACTACCTCCGAGATCTTAAAACCTGTCGGCGAGGAAATATCTAGTGACAAGAGAGCAATAATCAGCCATCTAAAGAATCGCCGGGTAATTTTCAGTCGAGCGGTGGCGTTACGCTGAGCCCGGTCGAGTCAAGGGCAAAATACGGGTGAAAAAATTGTTTCAGAATGCCCTTTAAAACAAAAACCGCGAGGCCTGCGCGGAACGCGCAGCACGGTCACAACCAAAGCTGGAAGAGCGGCCGTTTTAGAGTCTTGTTTAAACACTGTTGGGGCAACTACTACAAGCACACTTGCGTTTTACCCACTACGCCATAACTCATAACTTTTGTGTAGTGGGGAAGCGTTCACTATGCCGTTATTCATCATTCTTTGGAAAAGCGGGGTGCCCGCTACACACTTCTAACGCCTTATGTGCACTTTGCTGATGCTTTGGCTGACGACGATGAAGAATTATGCCTGTGGCTTTTGTAATGGGTTGGAGCACTGAATGACCTACTCGTTACGCAATTCGCATTGTGTGACGCCTGGTTGTTACTTTACTGTTCTAAAACATTTTACAACACAGCTTAACGCAATTCCTTACCCGACATGAAGCTTGCATAGGGTCAGTTTGCAATTCAGTTTCAAGCACTGGCGTGGCTCAGTGGTAGAGTGCTGGCCTGCCACACAGAGGGTCCGGGTTTGGATTCCCATTCCGTCATAGGCGTTTTTTATTCATTTAGTTTTTTTTCCAATTTCGAGCGATAGTGGTTACGGACAACGGCGGCGGCGGACAACTACGGCGCAAAAACGGCCCTTGTTGTGATCTCAAAACAGATTTCGCTGTGAAAACCCGCAGATCCCACGCACTATGGGAATCGCTGTAGTGCGAAACAGCCAGCAAGAAGCAAATGATGCTGTAAATAATATGCACGTCATGATTTACACGTTAGGACCTTGTAACGTAGCTGGGCTGAGCTACGTTACTGTCATTTATGTTCGTCATTTATGTCATTTATGTTCGTCATTTATGACCTGTCATTTATGTTCGTCATACAGTCACGTCATGCAATACCAATTTTGGTGTTTTGGCGACGAGGACATACCATGGCGCCCTCTGCCGGAATCTCTCTGTGACGTCTAAAACGACATCACGTGGTACCGACTGCGCGAAGTGTTCGACGACTCCAGTGGTTCAGACTGTTCAGCCACGGCTTTTTTCGCTTTGTAAGCGTTTAATGTGTTTGTATTAGGCGCGAGGCAAGCTAGAGTGTTTGCCAACAAAGGTTTTTAGCGAGCCAACGTGCGGTCATCATCGCGCACTTTCGACGGAGCGCGTGCGCGGGGCCATGGGCGCCCAACGTGAAGAGGCGCTCCGGTAAAAGATGAGTTGTTATAAAATTCACCCAGTAATCCGTAAATTGAAACATTTCCACATCTCGCGTACATTTATGTTTACTAAGGCAAGCGGGACGGCGCGCACCTGTCCCTTGCTTTTGCGCGGGAAGTCGCGGCCGAGAGGTAACGTTTCGATCTGCGTGGACTGCCGCGCACGATTCACGGCAACAGCTCGCCAAAGTTTTCAGAGTGTTATCAAGTGGCTGAGGGCAAACGACGCTTTGACATTCGTTATTAAGTTCGCGTGACCTTCATAAAGGTACCCATGAGCTCTTTCCGGTTCACAACAACCGTGGTTTGTTCGGCCTGCTACTTACACCAGAATTATTATCGGACGATTATTTATAACAAAAACATTTCAATAAGTGGAACTTCACCCGCGTATATTATTGTCCTCTTAATCCTCGCTTTCACTACATGTGCTTCTCTGCGCGGGGTGTAATGACTGATGTGATATGACGCGAGCACGGTGCAATACCTACCTGCATGCATCACTTGCTCGACTATTAATTACAATTACCATAGCCCGTTTTCAGTGACTCTGCCGGTCTCTGGCATCAACCAATTCGTGTACCAGAAGCTCAGCACATCACGGCTGCTAATAGAAGGAGAGACGTTCGAATATGCAACGCAAAAGAATCGCGTCAAGACAAAATTACTCTCGCCGCTCCTGTGCTGCAGACAGCTGGAAAAAGCCTTTCGGCCTGGCGTGAATAAACGTCGTGAATTCCTATGTGTACATTCCCGAAAAGTCCCACGTTGTACTCACTGAAAAATTTAAGCCTCAACGCAGTACTCTAAAACTTTTTAGCGAGCGAAAGTGCTTGCCGCACACACGATAATAAATGCTGGGTTGCTTCCCCATTCTCAGCTTTATCGAACATGCATCTCACTGCTTCTTGGCTTTGGGGTTTGCATGGAAACTCACACCAGGGCGAGAAGTATAAGACCACATAATGCGTTTCTTTAACTGTCCAAGGGCAGAACAGAACAGATGCTGCGATCCCGTTGCTTCGGGAAAAATACATCGTTCTTTCCAGCGTGGCGGAAATAAAGGTAATGAATATATATGCGTACAGATACGCGAAGTGCAACGTTACTTAAGGAACATTTTAACTCCAATTCCAGACGCAAAATCTTTGCGGATGCACGGACGCTCGAAAAAAAAAAAAGTGGCCGCCGAGTGAGCTGCACACCCAAGGATGAACGCCGAGTTGTTTCGCCAAATGTGAGTTTTATTAGTCAAGTATATCGCTGCCGCGACGTTTTGGAAGGGCTGATTCACGTTAAGGCTCGCTCAAATGCGTCCGGCACTGTGGTATCGAGCGGTAAACAAACCTGAAGGCTAGAAAATGAACTGCCTCGTGGTTGAAAGCAAGCTCGCTGCACTGACGACGGTATAGGCGAGTCAAGTGATGTCGTTTACTACGTCACAGCGACAGCAGCGCCGGCCTCTCCAGTGGTCGCCCTCGAGGTCAATATCTAGCTAGCGAACCGGACGCAAGCGTGCCATGAGCGTGTCATGGAAGTCATGTTCCACATGGCATGTCATCATTTCCATATTACCACTGTCATTTATGTTCCTCATACAGTGACGCCACGCAATACCAAATTTTGTGTATATCAAGCTAGCGAAACGGCCATGAGCGTGCCATGCAAGTCATCTTGCACATGACATGTCATGATTTCCACATTACCACTTGTCCTTTAGGTTCGCCATGCAGTCACGTCACGCGATACCAGACTTGGTGTATATCAAGCTAGCGAAACGGCCGCGAGCGTGCCATGAGTGTGGCATGCAAGTCGTGTTGCATATGACATGTCACGATTTTCATATGACCACTTGGCAATAATGTTCGTCATACAGTCACATGACGCAATACGAAATTTGGTGCATATCAAGCCAGCGGAACGGCCGTCAGCGCACCATGAGCGTGGCATGTAAGTCATGTTGTACATGACATGCACGTCATAATTTTTATATTACCACCTGTCATTTATGTTGGTCATGCAGAGGTGTCTCATCGTACCAATTTTTGGATACATCAAGTAAAGAAAATGGCCTCAGGAGCACTACGGCTATGGCGTGTTAATCATACTTTTCATGAGAAGTTATTCATGATTTTCATGATATGACCATTCATTCATGTTCGCCATACAGTCATGTCATGCCATTCCAATTTGGGTATAAATTTCATTAACGATACGGCCAGGAGAGCACAAAGTCGTAGGCGGCTAGATAGATAGATAGATAGATAGATAGATAGATAGATAGATAGATAGATAGATAGATAGATCACAACCAATCTATCTAGATAGAGTAGTTGTGAGCGATCGATACGCTCAATATCGCCGAAGTTCGCTAAGAAATGCTTCGCATTTAAAAACGGGGCGTTTTTGGGATCTTTTAGTGACCCACAGAAATGATTGTGATCTGGCTTGGAAGCTGCTTGCGTTTCCGTTATTAAAAACAGCGCGTTCTCCACTTTTCTGTGACGTGTGCTGTATATGTCACGCTGATGCGCACACGCCGTTCTCGACCATGAAGTGCCAAGTGCGTAGCGATAATCCAAGGAAATGCACGCTTAATTGATGACGATTTTCGCTGTGGGATAGACAGCGCACATCTACGCCCTTTGTGGTTGGAGTGCAAGGGGCTAAACTAAAAAAAAAAAAAAAGAGAACCGGGCACGTAAAAAGGGTGTTCATTGTCTTACAAAAATAAGTCCTCTTGCTTGCTTGCACTTCGATCACTTGATGAAAACTCTGCTCTCACCAGTTTCCGGTCAAAAATGATATGTCACGCGACTAACGCGTACGCCTTTCAAGATTTGGAATTACCGGGTGCGCACCGATAGTGCAAAGAAAACCATGGGGGATGAATGATTATTCTTGTGGTCAGAAATGACATCATCCATACACGCTGCTTTCTTTTTTTAGGGCAGATAGAGGGCTTATCAACGGCGTCTTTGTACCACTTTAAGTGTACCCAGTCTCACGTGCTCCCCTTCTGTTATCGCCGCATTCGCGTTATTAACGCGATAGCGTTAAAGAGCTCGTTTCGCAGAAATCCCGGCGTCGGCGTCGTTGGTTGTGAGCGAAAAATCATTATCTTGTCCGTGACCGAAAAACCGAGAAAGATGCAAATAAAATAATTAGTAAAAATTTACGGGTCCGAGTGAGGATCGAACCCAGGCCGTCTTTGTGGCAAGCAGGTGTTCTACCACACAGCCACACCTCTGCTTGGAAGTAGAATGAAAATAACTTCCTCTGCTTGGAAATGTAGTAAAAATAAATCATTCTTCGCAAACGCAAGCGTCCTTTATATAGGCGTCGCAATATAACATGTAATATATCAGTAATATTGCGTGGTACAAGCGTAAATTGCCATCGGGCGTCATAACATGTGACTATCATAACGACTTCGTAGTTTATAGCCGGCCACCCATTACAAAAGCCACACACCTTACTGTGCGAATTCCGACTGCATACAACGGGATTTGCGGTCTATTCGTGCTCTCAAACTACATTCTGCGTTTTCCTAGGGCTCTGTGACCTGTCTGGCGCACCGGCGCACTCCGTATTTGATGCTTCGCAAGTTCCCTCGCGGCTGTCGTGGTTTGCGATATCTGTGATTCTTCGCTGATCTATCGCAACACGATTCACTCAACGTGGATTGTGTCAGCCGCCAAGGGTGTAGTGCTTCATCACGTCAGGCACTGGCCACAAGAGGGAGCACCAGCTTCCAACGTCAGCCCAGCTACAAAAGGACCTGCTGACTGCATACAAGGAGATTTGCGATCTATTCGTGCTCTCAAACTACATTCTGCGTTTTCGTAGGTGAGTGGGAAATCAGTAGCTTTTTACACTGTAGTTCTGGGTGTCAGTTTCCTGTCGGAAATCCCTCTGATGCGTTTTTTCTTGCTGTGACATTGTGACAATATGGGTATCGATATTGTATACCAAATCCGCATAGGCTGCTTCAGCCAAAGGGTGCACCATCGGAGGGAAGTACGCTCGCCATTTCGTGGCGCTGTTAATTTATTCTCGAGGTGCTGCGTTCGCGGTAGAATAATCGCTGTGCTGTTTTGCCTTTGTTCAGCTTCTTGTATGTGCTGGTGACATTGAAACGAACCCAGGACCCGATAAGATGGACCAGATTCTTGATGCTTTGAAGGAGGCTAACTTGGCGCGAGACAAGTTTTAAAAGAAAATGTCCGGCAAGGTTAAAGACATTCACACGGGTATAATTGACATCAAGAAAATGCTTACGAAGGTGGAAACAATGCTTGGAGAATTTGGAGGGAACACCACTACCACACCCGACGCCACAGAATCTATTACAGCCATTAAGAACGAGATTTCGGCCCTTTCAAGCAGGAACGGTAGTCAAGCCGATTTGGTCCGTCTTGTCGACGACATGAATAATAGAATGCGCCGCAAGAACTGATATTCGAAGGGATACCAGAGAACGAAAGAGAAACCTATGAAGCATCGGAGGCATTGATCGTTGATTTTTGCAAGAACCATCTGGGTCTCGAGATCAGTGACATTGAGCGGGCCCATCGTGTTGGCTCACGTCGAGAAGGATATAATCGTCCCCTAATTGTTAAATTCCTTAGTTATAAAACAAAGAGCCAAGTCCTGGGCAACGCCTTCAGACTAAAGAACCTAAAATCAAGCTTAGTCTGGATCGAAGAAGACTATTCGCCACGCATTCAGTTAGCTCGAAAGAAGCTTCGTGACTATGCGCGTGATGAACGCCGTCCAAACGAGAAAATGAGGCTTAACTTCGACACGCTTGTTCTAGGAGGCAGGCGTTATCGATATGATGATGCTACTGACAAGGTGTGTGTGATACCCTCAGAAAAATGATCACCCTGACAACCTAACCTCTCAGAGGCTACACAGGCACAAAACTGCTCGATAATCTATGCTAATTTTCGCAGTATCATACACAAACAGGACCATGTCGACGATGTTGTTCACACGTGCTCTGCTGATGTCATTATCGGCACGGAAACATGGCTAAATCCAGACATTGATACCAGTGAACTTCTCATATCAAATAGGTTTTCCGTGGTTCGCAAAGATAGACTCTGCGGGAAGTGAGGTAGCGTGCTGATCGCTGTAAAAAAGCACATTCGCTCACAGCCTGTCTTCGTTGATAGTCCTCTTGAAACTGCATGGGTCGTATGTTATTTAAACCATGTAACGCTTCTTATAGGCACTTGTTATAGGCCCCCTAATTATCACGAAAACTTCGTTGAAGAACTTACTGATGTCAATTGCTAACGTCCAAAGCAAATACAACGCGCATATTTTAATGGCTGGGGATTTTAACTACCCAGATATTAATTGGTTATCGGTACAATCAAGTAACAATGTTAAAACTCGAGAATGGCCACGATTTCATTAATATGTTATCATTCTTTGAAATGACTCAATTGATCTATACGCCTACACGTGGTGAAGCGATCCTTGATTTGTTGATTACAACGCACCCCGATCAAGCTACAGCAACCGTCCTGGAACAGATCAGTGACCACAGGGTCATTCACTGTCTGTTCAAAACGGACGTTAATAAACAACAATCCCGTACTAAACAAATACACGATTTTTCTCAAGTCGATATAGGTGAGGTAGAAAATGAAATAAAAATGTTCTATTCTGAGTTTTTGTTAACATATGCACACCAATCTGTTCACGAAAATTGGGCGTTGTTTCGAAATTTTGTGAACAGGCTACAGGAAATACATGTTCCAAAAAGGTAGATCACCGAGACTAAGGACAAACAATGGTTCACCAGAGATGTAAAGCGTTTCCTGAATAAGCAAAAGCGTTTGTACGCAAAAGCAAATAGCACCAAAACAGAACTCGACTGGACTGGGTACTTTAACATGGCGAATACTTGTAAGCAGAAAATCAAAGATGCAAAAGGCAAGTTCTTTGACACGGACATGCAAAACTTCCTAAAAGATAATCCGAAGAAATTTTGGAAGGTGATATCGCCTGAGCCTTCGAAGGAAATTGCCTCACCTATGTTCATCGAATGGTTCTCCCTTCAATACAACTGATTTGTCACATGCTTTTAATTCATACTTTTGTAGTGTCATCGTGAAAGAAAGTCCCTTAATATTCATAGAATAAGCATATTGCTCTCGATTATGATGCCTCTCCAATGGCACGCATAATTATAACCTCTAACGGAGTTGAAAAAGCTATAGAACGTTTGCCATCATATTCAAGTCCTGTCCCCGATGGTATTAGCACAAAATTCCTGAAACTTACTAAGGTTTACTCAGCACTTACGCTTGCACTCATCTTTCAACAATCGTTAGATACGACCCAAATTCCTGACGACTGGAACCTTGCTCACGTAGTGCCACTATTTAAAAAGGGTGACAAAAAATGAAATGACAAATTATCGTACGACATCATTGACACCTATTATTTGCAAGGTATTTGAACATATTCTGTGTTCTCAGATTATGGCATGCATGGCTGAAAACAATATCCGATTTCCAAACCAACATGGCTTTCAACGGGGACGCTCTTGTGACACACAGCTTTTCGAGCTAACTACTGAAATTCACACAAACCTGAATGAACTAACACAGACTGACTCAGTCTTCATCGACTTTGAAAAGGCCTTCGACAGGGTGGGCCACAAGCGTTTTATACATAAAATGAGAATTTTTAAAATAGACAACCAGGTCATTGACTGGGTTGAAGAGTATTTACGTGATAGGCGCCAAGCGGTGTTGACTGAAAGCGTTGTGTCCGACTTAAAGCCTGTCACGTCCGGTGTACCCCAGGGTTCAGTACTAGGGCCAACATTGTTCTTAATTTTCATTAACGATATTCACGTCAGCGTAAATTCAAATATTCGTCTATTTGCAGACGATTGCGTTATTCATCGTGCAGTTGCTGACCATAATGATTGTGAAGATTTAGATAAGGACTTGCGGAAATTGGGTGAGTGGTGTCTTGACTGGCAGATGAATATTAACACTAAGAAAACAAAACTATTGCGGTTTACGACCAGTAATAATTTATTGCCACACACCTATACAATAAATAATGAGGTAATAGAGTAAGTCGATTCATTTAAATACTTAGGTGTTTACTTAACTTCCAATTTGACCCGGAACACACATATTGACTACTTATTGAGTAAATCTAATCGAACTCTTGGTTTCCTCCGACGGACACTTCGCCAAGCTAATAAACATACAAAGCTTCTGGCATATAACTTAACAATCCGATTCCAAACTTGAATCAGATTGTTAAGTTATATGTTAGTGAAATTTAAAATTTAACCTTTTGTCTCCACAGCAATTCGGATTTCGTCCAGGATATTCCACTGAGTTGGTGCTAATTACATTAACTGAGGAAATTAAACAAGCTATTGACAAAGGATTACTTGTGGGATCTGTATTTATCGATTTGACGAAGGATTTTGACACAATAAATCATTGCGTACTACTTGCAAAACTCGAATCGTTTGGCATGTCTGGCCCTCCACTAAACTTCATTAAAAGCTACCTCAGTAATCGGTCTCAAATGGTAAATGTTAACGGTCATCTGTCATCACCCAAGTTAACTAACGTAGGTGTGCCACCGGGATCAATTTTAGGCCCACTTTTATTTTTGATGTTTATTAATGACCTACCTACCATTCTTACCAGGACCAAGTGCATACTGTACGCTGACCACACAACCATCTTTACATCATCTAAATCAGTTTCTACGCTCCAGACTGACCTCAACGCAGATTTGCATAACATAACTTCATGGTGCCAGGGCAATCAGCTACAGATGAATGCTACTAAAACCGCCTTTATGGTATTTCATTCCCCGCGAATTTCACTTGACATACCACCTACTCTTCACATCGGCAATAACGTCATAAACATTTCCAGTGAAGCGCGGTTTCTTGGCGTGATCTTAGATACTGAACTAAAATTTCATAAACATGCCGCTTCACTAATTAAAAAGATTGCATTTGGAATCCATGTTATCATCAAGACACGCACGTATTTTCCGCCTCACATCATACGTTCTTTGTATTTTGCCTACATTCACAGTCATATTTCGTATTGTGTATCATCTTGGGCCAACACATATTTCACGCACATTGAACGATTGCAGCGACTACAGAATCAAGCAGTTAGACTAATGACTTTTAGCCCATTTTACTCGCCCAGTAGCTCATTGTTTCTAAAGCTTAACATACTCTCATTAAGACATTTATTTTGTTACCGACTGTCCATAGTTGCCTATAGGCTCATCACGCATGACATTGTCATTGCATGCATTGATCATCACCACTTAACAAATAGCAATATTACCCGGTTCTCGCAGACCAAAAATCTTTTACCGACCGTAAGGACAAACTATGGCAAGTTTACTTCCCTATTTACAAGCATAACTATTTGGAATTCATTGCCTTTCGAATTAAAATCATCGCACAACATTCATGTTTTCACCTCGCGTAGCAAGAAGTACTTTGCTCAGGAATTCATCAACTCATCTGGATTGTGTAATTAACTCTTAACAGCTTTCAAATTTCTGTGCCTCAACATTTGCTTTTGTATAACTGATACCACTGATAATGAAACTAGTTGCATCTTTCATGAAGAGTTGTTCATTAATTTTGCTTTGTTATTCCTGTTCTCTCTGTTGCTTTTGATTATTTTCATGCCATTTCTTTTTTCCTGTAGTATTACCATTATGTTATGTATTGATTGTATTGTTATTGTTAGTCAAGCTCATTAATCATTGCTCACACGTTCGCATCTTTTGCTGTAATTTTTTGTAATTACCCCACGCATGTAGCCATAGGAGGTCCCCCCTGTCAGTTTCTCTGAAACTTTGGGACCTCCTGCTGTACTATGCTAACCATGTAACTGAACTGAATTATTTAATAAACTTGACTTGACTTGACTTGAATACTGTTCAGTTATTTGGAGCCCTCATCAAGAATACTTGATCAAAAGGCTAGAATCACAACAAAATAAAACTGCTAGGTTCATCGTCTCAGATTACTCTCCCTACTCTAGTGCATCTCAAATCAAAGACAGCCTTGAGCTTGCAACACTACATAGCATACGAAAAGTACCACGTTTAGTATTCTTTCATAAGTTATATCACAACCCTACACCCTATACTACCTCATTATTAACGACGCCCGATGCGATGTTTCCACGCTTGGAACACTCCTTTAAAGTTCGTCAACCATTCGCCCGTACTCATTTACTTGGTTTTTCTTTTCTTCATCTGTCAATCGAAGAGTGGAATCACCGGCCCAGATCAGTAGCTGAAGAAGTAAATGCTGAAAAATTTTCAGAAGCACTAAAAGACTTCTTATTACCTAGCCCAATCAATTAGGATAACCATAACACTATCTCAGATTTTTATTAATTTTAACATATTACATTGTATTTCTGTCCATTAAAGAAATCATCTCACGCTTTAGTGCATATGTGTGTATATAGGTGTCCGAATCCCTATATTTTGTTCCTGCACATACGCTGTCTTTTTTGCTCGCTTTTCTTAGATTTTTGGATGTATTGTACATATAAGTTCTACTGCAAGTAGGTTTTGTATATATATTTTTTTCTTTTTGTTTACTTTTCCCACACTAGTGGGTGAATTGTATTTATACTCTTTTTTTTCTTTTTTTTACAACTGCTTTCTGTACACTTTTTATTTGCATACTCTCACCTTTGTGTTTGATGCACATGCGCTTTATTATGCAAGATTGATTACACACATGTTTTAAGTGCCGCTATATTTTTGTTTTATGCATGAAATCTTTTTTTGTATTGTTCTACAATTACACTCTAAGAAAAAAATGGAGTATTTGGGGAGTAGTTCTGCCACACAACAATAATCGTCACCTGACTTGCTCGCGTTTCTTTTCTTGAAAATCCCGGCTCTCGCCACTTTCCTGTCAAGAATGCCATGTCACACTGATAAGCGCGCGTCGTTCGTGACCGCGAAGTGCCGGAACCGTGGTGATAACGCGAGGAAAGTACGCGGAAGTAGATGACGATTATTGTTCTGTGGCAGAAATACTCCCCAAATACTCGACTTTTTCTTAGAGTGTATCTCCCCCACCCCTATGTAATGCCGAACGGGCCTTTAGGGTAAATAAAGGGATAAAAAAACACCACGTAGTGGGTGGATGGCAAGTATGCACTAAGTGTTTGAAGTACGCACTCGGGAAAAGATATCGCTATCGTGTTCAACTCTTAAAAGTGAAGCTTAAGGGTCCCCCAATTTTTTGCCAGGTCAAGAACGTCATAGGGCTATCGGCGCCGCTAATCAGTGTTGATAGAAAAGTAGCGAGGGTACAGTCTTGCAGAAAGAAAACGTGCGCCGACCAGCTGACGATTACTGTTGCGTGTTAGAAAGACGTGGCATGTACGCCCTTTTTCACGTAGTATAAACGGCAGATAAACACTTTTCATTCGTCACCAAAATCAGGACAGGTGCTTGGCGACGGACCCTATACAACAAGCATTCAAGGAACACTCTTGCTTCGGAGCATGTAGTGGTACAATACGATAAAGTACGCTCACAGAATGTGTTTCAAACGCATGTCTGTTCGAGCAAATGCATTCATTGCGGCGTATTTTTTTTTCTGAGTTATGAAGGCGCGATGTTTAACTAACAGACAGTCAACCAAAGAAAAGTATAGCGGATGTTATTGGTATACTGTTGTGCGGGACGCCAGCGCGGCTGGAAATCAGCCACAGAAGCGAGTAGTGCTTCTCTTGAAGGACAAACTTTATTTGTGTGATTCTACAGCCTCTACGGCTTTTGCGCACCCTCGCACCATTTTCCTTTCTCTCACACAACGCGATAATATGGTAAAGGGTGTCTGGCTGCTGCTGTGCGACCGTGAGGCCGCCACAGTACTAATTGTGACATAGATGCAAAAATAATTAAAGTGGACGTAACTACAACTTGCCGCTGGCAGGGACCAAACCTGCAACCTTCGAATAACGCGTCCGATGCTCTACCAATTGAACTATGACGGCAGTCGTGCTCCCGTACACTTTATCGGGTATATCTGTGCATTTAAAGGGACCTGACAACTCATTTTTCTCGACCCATTTTTTTACGGCGCGACGGAAAGCTCACCCTTCGTAGTGTTTGTAGCTGCAGCAGTTAATCCCAAAAGCACGTAGTTACTTTACAAGTAGTATTTTTTTATCTGAAAGGCTATAAACACAGATGTACCTACAGCAACGCTGAAAATTGATAGCGATACCGCCAGCCCCTCTCGCGGTGCGTGAAAGCTGTCGTCCTGCTTTCGCAGGAGTTCCTGTGACTGTGCTTAACCACCTTTATTTTGAGCTTTTCAACTATTTTTGAAAATAACAAGGTGCTACAATGAGATGGTGCGGCATTATACACCTTCCCTGTATTTATACCGCGTTGTGTGCGCCTGCGCCCAAGGTTGCCCGCGCCTGTGTCATGGGTGGCTTGTCCCGGCGTCGTTTTCTCACGATGTGCGAGCCAAACCAAGTCACCGAAAACCTCACTACGCCTACGCACGGCCGCGCCGAATAGCAGTGCGCGTCATTTCTGAGACGAATTGTAGGTAGCAAAATTATGTCGCTCAAAAATCCTAGCGACCTGCAAACTGCGTGCACGGTTGCATGAGCACGCTGAAAAGTTGCTCAATACGCGCTGACGAGCATATCATTACGTCACGCGAAGGCAACACCGCTTTAATGCATACTACTAACGCAGGCCTATGTGTACATTTTTATGGACTAATATATTTTAATATAAAGAAATGGAAAATATTTCAATACCAATAAAAAATATTCTCAACCGTCTACAGCAATCAGCGGTCACGTGACAGGGTACATCGAATCGTTTATGTATTTGCCACCAGAGGCGCTAAAATCATTTTTCGAGTCTTTCGATGACGAAATAAAAATATAAAACCACCTCTCACGAAGAAAACAGGGTTGGTTTGAGTCAGTGTGATGCCCAATCTTTCCATCAGTGGAGTCATCTCAGTTCATGTTCTGGGCAGTTGTCGGTCCCTTTAAACCCGGGAGTGTGAGCCAGCAGCGCTTGCAGCCATGACGGCGTTTGTGGAACACTTTTTTTTTCCTGTCAGAATCGCGTACGACTTGATTTTTTTCAACACGAAAGTTTTTTTATTCCGGGGTCCACCAGGACTTCAGTGACGTCTTTCCGTCACGGAAATTACGTAGAAAAAATGAGTATGATCAAGTGACAAAGAAGAAAAGTTCCCTCAACGGGAGTCGAACCCATGACCTCTCGGGTCTGCGACGACATATGCCCGGTACGCTATCCACTGCGCCACGGCCACTCACTGTGGAAGCGTTACAAACGCGCCCTTCATATCTCAGTTTGCTCTCACGGTGCTCTTGGTCGGCGGGGTAGTGTCGCCGTCGCGAGGAGTAACGTGAAGTAATGCATCATGACCATTGCCTCCGCAATTAGCTCCATGAACGCGCTGTTACTACGCCTTAACACACGAGAGGTGGCAACCTCAGCTCAATCCTCGGCCTCGCTCATAGCATCCATCCATATTTCAATATGGGTCTGCGACGCACGTCTGCCTCGCCTAGCTGTAACGCCACTGCCTTAACACCGCGTTCCCCGCTTGTGCTCACCCCAAGAAAGACCGCGGCCGGGTTAGAGGGTAGACACTACGCGCGTTGCGTTTCCCTCTAATCCTGCCGTGGAGTTTAACATGTAGTGGAATGGTGACCTTAGCTCCAGTTCTGAGTCCAGTCAGCGACGCTCTTCTTGCTGTCACACCACTTTCTCCGATTATGCTCTCACCGTTCACTACTACAGCTACCACAAAGGTTTGTTCAATAATTGATCATGGACGTTATTCATCGGTGTGGAGATGTGCCACCAAGCGTCAACGAGGGTGCAGCCACGTTAAATGGCCCTATAGCTCCGAAACACGAACATACACTGAGCAAGCTTTCCTATATAAATGTACAGTAAACATTCAACTACTTTAAAGACAAATTTTACTTTTGGGTTTTATGAGATTCCTATGGCGGAGGGATCAACCATGTACTTTTTTTTTACGAAGCGTGGAAACTTGGGCAAGTTGGTAGGACATAATTAAATATACGAACAGCGCATAAGGACAAAGACAGAAGAAGGAAACAACACCAGCTGGCAGCTCGCCAATAATCCCTCACATTGTACATGAGGGCATCCAGTCTGCCATAACGAGACCCTCGCTATGAATGAACGAAAGAAGAGGAATTTTAAGGGCTACTGCAATGCATCACAGTCAGTGCGCTGTTGTTTAGGGTGGATATTCATAAAGAACGAAGGTTCTACTGCGTCTTCAACATTGAACACGTCTCGCTGTGAATGTCAGCGCGATACTTGCCAGGCGAGTTTAACACATTCCTTGTCGGCAAGTCTGCAAGTGAACGTAAGTGTCGAGTTTTTCAAGAGTGGCAGCATTTCTCACGTGTTGGGCAGAAAACATGAGGTGATGCATTTCTAGTGCTGAAGAGCTACAACTGCCAATCATTTATTGACTAGTGAAGCTGTAATATCGACTATTTTTTGTGCGTCGCAATCCTCTCTGAAAACACCTTACAATGCGGCATAGCCTAAGCTTCAAGAATGACCTGTATTGTGCATGAAATAGAAACGGCTACTCACAAGTTTCATCACCGGCCACTCTGCTGCGTGGTGGAATGTCTGAAAACGACGTGAGCAGAGTTGTAAACTAAAAGATACACGCAGTGCTTTCCCTGCACTCAGTTCACTTTATTTATGCTTCCCATGAAAGGGCAGTCTTGCATTTTTTAATTCAAGCTATTCAGATATGCAGTTCGAGAATACTGGAGCCATCTCCACGCCGGACACAGAGGCAGAAATGTAGAAGAAAATATGTCGCGGGCGCTAAGCAATCAGATACGCTGTTCGCGTTTATTTTCATCACGCTCTCACTTACGTCAGAATCATCATTAGTTACACCATGCGTGTCTATAGACCAGAGCACGCCTATCTCGCACCCAAGCGCCTAGGCTCCTGGCGGCATACTCTCGCACCCAGACGCCATGTTTGTATTGAACTGCCAAGGCGTGTATCTGTTACATGGTAAGTGGCGTGTCCGGGACCTTAAAATACGAGAAAGCGCCTATTCACGCAACTCCCGCTCACAAGAAGTCGTCTGGGCACCACTGCGCTGTCTTTGGATGCGAAAACAATCAGCGCAAGAGGAAGATATCACTCAGCACTGTCTGTGAAGATGACAACACAACATGGGAATCGTGCCGGTGCGGTGTTTTCGATTGCACAGATTTCCATCCGCAACGAAAAACGACGAGCTCCGCCGCCAGTGGATAATTGCAATCAACAGGAAAAACTACGAGCCCAGTAAAAGTGTACGAGTAAGTACACTTACTGCGTGTATTCAAGCGTGACGCCAGCTATTTCGCTTTACAGCAGTAATATGCGTGCAGTATGCCTGTAGCATGCGGCACCAAATCATTGCCGTACTCTTTCGCACGCCGCATGCCAATAATAGGAGATATTACGTGCGCGCACACTGCGCACGTTCAGTACAAATGTAACGGCGTACTGTCGCGATGCGAAGAAACGTGAACAGCGGAAAGCGTGGCTTTCGACTCAGTCGAACTGCGATATGCCTTGACTGTCGCTAGGCGAATCTGTGCTTTCAGCCGGCGTAGCACTACATCTTGCGCTGGCTGGCACTTTCGCACCGCGTGCACCGCGTGTGTGGGTTCCGAGTGCCAGGCATGACTGGCAAATTATATACACATGCGCTGCATAAGCGCATGCCGGAGCGGGATTCTAGCGCTACGGTGACACCGGCTGAACGCACAAGTTTTGCTTAGCGACAGTCAAGGCATGTCGCAGTTCGACCGAGTCGAAAGCCACGCTTTCCGCTGTTCACGTTTCTTTGCATCGCGATAGTACGTACCTGATAAAGTTGCCTCCGCAGTCTGCAATGCACGTGCTGTAGACATTCCGGACCGTCGAGGAAGGTCTTCTCGACGTTTCACAAGAAAACAGCACAAATTTCCAGGCGAGGAAAAGCGCGAGACATGCTTACAGCCATACTCGGGCTGGGAAGTTTCGCGTTTGAACTGCGGAGCGTCTGCTAGCCTGGCAGTTCAAGGTGTTGCTTCGCCGCGCATGCGACAGATGGCGCGACGTGCTGCCTAATTACGGCGGCACACACTGAACTCGCTGTGTTCTGGTGTATAGTGCGTTTTATTCACAGAGAGGCTACAAGTGCGTAAACACAAATGCTTATAGTCGAGTACATAGTTCGATTTCGGCTGTGTCCTAGACCACACGCGGCTGAATATTTGCTTCTTTTTTCTGTAAAAGCTGAGTGAAAATGCCCAGAAGAATGCGTAAATTGTGTAGTGTGTTGTGCGAGAAACATAAGTGCAACACGATTCGCATTTCCTTCATCGCATCAGTACGCGTGAGTGAGTGCATAAGAAATCAAGACTGCCGCTCTTTAGGGGTTGCAAAAGCGCACGCAGTTGGTAAAACACGCGTTATTCCACGTAAAATTGAGCCGCACCGCCGCAGCTTCTGCCACGCTGGACCAAATATGGCGGCGGGATGGACGGTCGCGGCAGGTTTCCCTTTTCAGTGACCAACATCGACGTCGCCGAATTGCTCCCTGTAGGCGCTTGTTTGTGCCATGACACAGTACTTCACTCCACCGCACACACATGGCGGTGCTGCCTTGTGTGAGCGGTGAATTGAAGTACTGCGTCGCCAACCTTGCCCCGCCAATAAAGAGAATGGTGCGAGAGAGAATGTGCGACGTGCGAGGTATGAGGTGCATTTGTAGAACATCGCGCATGTGCGCCGATGGCGTGATCAGTCGAGCACCGGGTGCCTGTCATCGCATACCCAGAGGTCGCGGGTTCGATTCCCGATACGCAGATATTTTTTCTAAGTTTTTTTCTTTTCATTTCGTTAGTGTGCTTTTCACCGCTGTCATATCCCTGACGGAAATGCGTCAGCGAAGTCTTGGTGGGCCCAGGCATCAAACATTTTCGTGTTAAAACACATGTATATCGCGCGAGTAGTCCGCCGGGCTCCTGACACGATTATGATGAATATTAAGGCGAAAGCCTTTAATGTCTCATGCTCACGTCCGTCCGGTGTCCGTCCGTCCGGTGTCCATCCGACCGGTGTCCGTCCGGTGTCCGTCCGGCGTCCGTCCGTCCGTCCGTCCATCCGGCGGTGGTGGTGATGGTTGTGGTCTGCTTCCTGACCACCATTACTGCGCATGCGCAAACCCTCCCCACGCAACCTCCTCTCCTACGCTCCCCCCTCTCTCTCCTCTAGGTATCCCTCCAGGTGGTGTTGATCCCTCCCGGCCGCTGCGTTTACGCACCCATTGCGCATGCGCCTCCCCTCCCCCCTCTCTCTCCTACGCTCCCCCTCTCTCTCCTCTAGGCACCCCTCCCGCGGTGTTTACTCCCCCCATTGCGCATGCGCGTCCCCTGCCCCTCTCTCTCCTCTCCTACGCTGCCCCTCTCTCTCCTCTAAGCATCCCTCGCCGCGGCGTCCACACCCTCACTGCGCATGCTCGTCCCCTCCCCCATCTCTCTCATCTAGGCATCCCTCCCGCGGCGCTTACACCCCCCAATGCGCATGCGCGTCCCCTCCCCCCTCTCTCCTTTCCTACGCTTCCCCTCTCTCGCCTCGCAACGCCGACGCAGGCAGCGTCTGCTAGCGAGTTTCTTGATTGAAAAACCGACTGCTCGCGCTGCACAACCGTTCACTGGCCACTCCGTATATATGGCAATGGATTTTGACCTGCAAGGTGGTGCCGGTGGGAGATTTCTCCTGTGCGTTGCCGAACGATAAAAATTCGCAGCGTGCGCGTTAACTAAAAGCGGACTGCGGGTATCTGTGTCCAATCGGAGTCTTCTGTCTCTCATTGCCCATTAGCAGCGATTGGCATGTTCTAGTGGGAAACACCGGTCTATCGCTGCGTGATTGCGCCTCCCCAGATTTCTCTCCTGCGCAACGCCGCGATGAGCGCCAGCGTCAACGCCGCCGCCAGTGTAAGCGGCGGCGTTGACGCTTACACTGGCGAAGACATGACAAAGTCAGTGGAATGGTCACATGCTTTCGCCGAACACACTTTGGAATGTACAAAGCGCCCTTCAATTTTTGTGCATTCGTGATGATTTTGAGTGCAGTGACCGAAAGTGTCAGTGCAGTGTGTGGACGTATGTGCACTGAGTAAACTCATCGCGTGCGAACGCACAGAGGACAGTGGCGTAGGGCACCGTCGGTAGTTTGCCCCAAGCATAGGCGTGCGCAGGGTTCCCCTGCAGAGGTGGCGAAGGTTCGTCGCAGCGCCCCCCCTCCCTCCCCATTACGTCAATGTATGGGGCTGACTTTGAGCCCCCCCCCCCCCCCCCGAGTCGCAGTGGCCCCCCTCCCTACTATGTCAATGTATGGGGCTGCCATTGCGCCCCCCTATTAGGTGACTAGGGGAGGCGACCGCCCCCCTCCCCCCCCCCCCCCCGTGCGCACGCCTATGGCCCCAACAGTGCAAAAGCGCATACTCGCTCGTACTTCGGACACAATAAAAACACTGTGGTCTTATAAGTGCTCCTGAGGAGCGCGAGATTCTTTGCCTTTACAATAGGTATGTCGTGTGTGTGTGTGTGTGTGGGTGCGCGCGCGCGCGTGCGCGCCCGCGTGTGGGCTTGTGTGTGCGTGCGCACAAATATTGCTATCGCGTTCAAGTGTTAAAGGCAGAGCTTCAGGGCCCCGAATTTTATTTTCTATCGTCCTTTTTACTCTGATGTAATTATTAATGTCTTGGGTGTGTCCAGATAAGATCGAGCACGAATTCCGGGTTTCCATACCCGATTTTGATGAAATTTACAGTGGCATTAGAGCCAGAACAATTGTTTCGAAGTTTGTTCTGTGAAAAAACAAATTTGTTCGCGTGAACAAATATATATATAAATTTTGGCGGTGAAAAACACTTTTCCGCCAATTTCGCGATTTTTGAAACTTGAGCGCCCGCAAGTGATAAACGGTGCGCTTCTTAATCACAGTTTTTATTATCAGGAAGGAACAAGTGATATAGAGCCTTGTGAGCTAATTATTTTAAATGCGTAGCATTTCTTAGCGAACTTCGGCGACTTTGAGCGTATCTATCTATCTAGCCGCCTACGACTATGTGCTCTCCTCGCCGTATCGGTAATGGGATTTATATCAAAAATGGTATGGCATAAGATGACTGTGTGACGAACATGAATGACTAGTTATATCGTGAAAATCATGACTAACTTGTCATAAAAAGTATGATTTACACGCCATGGCCACAGTACTACTGAGGCCGTTTTCTTAACTTGATATATCCAAAAATTGGTACGATGAGACATTTCTACATGACAAACATAAATGACAGGTGGTAATATGAAATTCATGAACTGCATGTAATGTACAACATCATTTACATGCCACGCTAATGGCTCGCTGACGGCCGTTTCGCTAGCTTGATACACCAAATTTGGTTTTGCATGATGTGACTGTACGACGAACATAAATGCTAAGTGGTAATATGGAAATGATGACATGTACTGTGCAACATGACTTGCATGCCACGCTCATGGCACTCTCGTGGCCGTTTCGCTAGCTTGATATACACCTAATTTGCTATTCAGCGACGTGATTGTATGACGAGCATAAATGACAAGTGATAATATGGAAATCATGACATGTCATGTGCAATATGACTTGCATGCCACGCTCATGGCACTCTCGTGGCCGTTTCGCTAGCTTGATATACACCAAACTTTTAAGGCGAAAACCTTTCATGTATCATGCTCACGTCCGTCCGTCCGTCCGTCCATTGGGCGCCGAGGCGCGCAGACGGACGCTGGTCGCGTTGGACTCTACAGCGCTCGCGCTTTGCCTGCGTATATATAGCGTCGCTGTGTCCAGCGTGTCTAATCATGCAAGGAGGGAGACGCGCGCATCGCGCTCCATTCGGACCGACCCCGTCTCAGTGGGCACAGGCGTTCGAGGAAACCAATTTGAAATTTACAAGTCAATTTAAAAGCTGGAACGCGGATGGCGGCTGTACGATGCGCAAAGCGCGAGAATACGAACGCATGCGAAATAGAGGCAAACTGGTCTAGCGTCTCACTGCGATTCGCGCTAAAAAAATTAAAAAAAAGAAAACACGCACACATTCCGTTTGTGTGCCATCCCACTGAGAATGTAAAAACAATGACATGGCATAGTCAGTCGAATGGCCACAACCTTTAGCCGAAGAAGTGTCCTTTTAAGAGACGAGATTGTATGACGAGCATAAATGAGAAGTGGTAATATGGAAGTCATGACATGTCATGTGCAACGTGCCTTGCATGCCACGCTCATGGTACGCTTGCGGCCGTTTCGCTATCTTGATATACACCAAATTTGGTGTTGCGTGACGTGACTGTATGACGAACATAAATGATAAGTCGTAATAGTAAAATGACATGTCAGGCGCAACATGACTTGCACGCCGTGCTCACGGCCGTTTCGCTAGCCTGATATACACCAAAATTGGTATTGCGTGACGTGACTGTATGACGAACATAAATGGGAGGTCCGAACATGGAAATCATGAAGTGAATATTATGTACAGCATGATTTGCTCCTTGCTGGCTGCTTCGCATCACATTGATTCCCACAGTGCGTAGGATCTGCCGGCTTTTTTCTTACGTATTGAAAAGGTTTAGCGGAAAAAAAATCACAAACATGGCAAACCACACGAAATACCTGTATTTTTGGAATTTATTGCTACAACCAACTCATTGAACATAAATGACACTTGGTAACATGGAAATTATGACTTGTCATGTGCGACATGACTTGCATGCCACGCTCATGGCGTGCTCGCGGCCGTTTCGTTAGCTTGAGATACACGAAATTTGGTATTGAGTGACATGACTGTATGACGAACATAAATGACAAGTCATAATATAGAAAACATGACTTGCATTAGACGCTCATGGCGCGCTCGCGGCCGTTTCGTTAGCTTAATATACACCAAATTTGGTATTGAGTGGCATGACTGTATGACGAACATAAGTGGCAGGTGGTAACATGAAAATCTTGGCATGCATGTCATCTGCAATGCCATTTACATGCCACGCTCATGGTGCGCTTGCGTCCAGTTCACTAGCTTGACATACACCAAAATTGGTATATCGCGACGTGACTGTATGACGAACACAAATGACAGGTCGTAACATGTAAGACATGCCATGCAAATTATGTAAAGCATGATTTGCTCCTTCCTGGCTGCTTCGCATTACATCGATTCCCACAGTGCGTATATGATCTGCCGGCTTTTTTCTTACGTATTGAAAAGGTTTAGCGGAAAAAAAATCATAAACATGGCAAACCACACGAAATACCTGTATTTTAGGAATTTATTGCTACAACCAACTCAAGCTAAGAATATTGGAACTAGATACATATTAACTTTGATACTTTCGGTATCTTTTTAAAAAACTTTCGCGGTGTTATCGCGCTTTGTTTTGCTTCATAATTGTGATGAAACATAAGTGCTTTACCGGAAACACCGAAGTTTGAAAATATTTTTCTCAAAAACGCCATTTCTAATTCTTCTTAAAATCCATCTGATTGAAGTCAAGAAGCTCATCTATCATTCTGCATAAGAAACGTTGCATTATTGTGGGCACCCTTCAAATTTCCATTTCATTCCTTAATTCACAGGGAGGGTTCCGTTCTGGCACACTTGGTGCTTTCAGGTAGTACACTATAAAGCAAAATTACCAGAAACAGGAGTACGGGAGCCCAACAGGCGGGTGCGATGAACGGATAAACCGTTGGAGGAGTAAACACAGAGGGATGCGTGCCATGTGCAGAGATACGTACTCCTCGCTCAGTCATTCGGTCATCCCACTTGTTTTCCTCGTGACAGTTGGCGTTGCATCGCGCTTGGAAAGTTCCAAGATCTAGGAACTATGCACTAAGCCGCGGTGCCTTGTGTGCCTTACCACGTACTCGTGGATGAGCGTGCGCTGCTGCTTTTACGTTTCGCCGCACCCATAAAGTCTGGAGCAGGTCTCCACACGCCGCGACGCCGCGCTGTATATCAATGGCGTAGTTGGCGTAGCCATGGTGCAGTGTGTCGCCACCGGTTGGAAATGGCGGCCGGGAAGACAGCAGGCCCATCGGATCCATGATTTCAATCTGACTCTGGGCAGAAATCGGCGCTGGATTCTTTCGCAAGTAGGTGATCATTCTTTATTCTACCGCACCTGTCACCCGCGCGAAATGGATCGCGCTTGCCGGCAACGGGCTCGATCGTGTTGTATATCGCACGCACGAAATGCACCGCGCAGTTCGGCTTGGGCGTCAGCTCGCCTGTGCTTTGTGACCGCCTGGAAATTGGCCGCCATTGCCGTCGGCCGCGCGGACGCTCGCTCATCGCGTGTTCGCCTCGGTGATGAGCTGCGGGCTCGTGATACACGGTAGAGGCCTCACTGCCGCGCTGCGACTCGTCCAAAACGCATTGCGGTTGCCGGCAACGAGCTGGGTTGTATGTCGGGCGCTTGAAGTGCACCGGTATAGGCTGGCGGTGGCTTTCGCTAGCCGACTTAAGCTGTGCTTCGTAACTCTGTAGAAATTGGTCGCCATTACCGTTGGCTTCCCCGTTACTCGGCCGCAAGCAGCTCGCAACCGTTCGTGGCGGCGGCCCCGCGTTCGTTCGCTGTACTGTGCCGCTCGCTCGAGGAACTTAGAGGAAATTGGTCGCCATTACCGTCGGCTTCCGCGGCGCTCGCTCGGAAGCCGCTCGGCGCTGTTCGTGGCGGCGGCAGGAGCGTAGCCAGAAATTTTTTTCGGGGGGGGGGGGGGGGGGGGCACCATTTTGATTTCGGGTGGGGCACCTCCTTGAAATGGTCATTTTTCGCTCTCTATGCCATGGCGAAAAAAAATTTCGGGGGGGGGGGGGGGGGGGGCACGTGCCCGGTGTGCCACCCCCTGGCTACGCCACTGGGCGGCGGCCCCGCGTTCGCTTTATCTTCTCTTCGAGGTTTGATGGCGGCACAAGCTCCACGTTCGCTTGCTCGGAAAAAGCTCCGCGTTCGGCCCCGCGTTCGCTTGCCCGAGCTGTACAACGTCGCTTGCAGAGAACTCGCCGATTTCATGGCGGCAGGGTGGTTCGCGGCGCCTCGGCATGGTGGCTGCGGCTGCCACACTTGAGCTGTTGTGGCTCGAAATGCGTCTGTGATGATGTATGACATCACAGTGAAATTATTTGCACGCCATATTTTAGACGTGTTTTTATTTCACCTTCCACGTATTTGCCATGTCCGTGCATCTTCGTCCTCTCTGTCACGTGTGACTAACTATTTGCAATCTTTTTGTGCAGCCGTTGTCCACAACGTGCAGAAGGCTGCGTGCGCCGGCGCGTCCAATGCCAGTCATATATCGCTTCCGTTGGAGCAGCTTCACAAATAGGACTGTACGAGATACGACAACGCGGCTGGACCTGTATTGGACATTTGACAGTGAGTTCACTGAAGGAATGCAGAAACTTCATATGTATACAGAAAAATAAAGGATTCAATTGTCTCACTTTTGTCTTTCATTGTTGCATTGAAAAGCACAGAAACACGCATGACTAAAATTTTTTTCGAGTGTTCTTTTCGGCGCCATTTGTTGCCCACTGCGGAGAAAAACAGGCGAGAAAAGTACTAAGCCTTGCAGGGAGTAACTGTAGAAAATCATCCCTGGGGATTAACGTATAATTTGAATACGGGAAAAAAGTTCACCTGAGTGGAATATTTGAGCCAACCGATCGTTCCTCCGGCGAGATGCAAATGTAGGGACTAACGATTGCCCGGAAAAGTGTAAATATGAGGACTAAGTGTTAACCCATTGAGGTGCAACTGTGGGGACTAACGGTAGAACGGTAAGGTGTAAACGTGTGACTAATTGTAGTCTTTTGAGGTGAATTGTGGACACTAACTATTAGACCCGATGCCGTTAGTCTTTAAAGGCATTAATGGTCGTGGCACTTCCATTAGTCCCCAAAAGGACGAACCACACGGATTTTTAACACCCATTTGCCTTGGAGTGTATGCGAGGGATTATTGGTCAGCTGCTAGTTTATAATAAAATATGAGGACTAAATGTTAACCCATTGAGGTGCAACTGTGGGGACTAACGGTAGAATGGTAAGGTGTAAACGTCTGACTAATTGTTAGTCCCTTGAGGTTAATTGTGGAGACTCACTATTAGACCCGTTGCCGTTAGTCTTTAAAGGCATTATAGGTCATGACCGTTCCATTAGACCCTAAAGGGACGAACCACGCGGATTTTTAACACCCATTTGCCTTGGAGTGTATGCGAGGGATTATTGATCAGCTGCCAGTTCGTAATAAAATCACGTGCTACGTGACGCCAACAGGCAGAGCGTCAGTCAGCGCCAGCAGGCGCTGACTGATGCTCTCATGTTTAAATGCACCTACATACCCCATAAAGTGGACGAGGAGATGGCCGCCTCGGTAGCTCAGTTCGTAGAGAATCGCACGCGTTATTCGAAGGTCGCAGACTCGGTCCCTGCACGCGGCACGTTATCTATTCGTCGACCTTTCTTTCTTCCCATTTGCATTACAATTACTACTAATGACTAGAGACGGGAACTTCAGGCAAAAGGCTATTTTTTCGTGGAGTCCGTTTCGAGCCTATTTAACATATAAGCACGAACTAAGGGAAGGGAAACGTTTTAATCAAACATTTATTGGGCCTATAAGTGCCTATTTCGAGGTTCGTGCCTATATCAGCTTTTCAGCGCCTAAAAATGCCTTTTCGCGCTCGTCGAGTACACGTTTCGCTTAAATGACCTTTTCTTATGGAGGAAAACAAAAAGCACTTAGTGTGGCGATATTGTCTACAACACGCGCATAGCGCGCTAGTGAGGATTTTTTTTTTCGTTCACGTTTCTAGCTCCTGTTAAGGCGCGATTATAGTACTACGTAGAGCAGACGCGCGCATGCGCTGCGTCACATCGGCGAAAACAGACCATAGTTCGACACGCTGCCACAGCCAACGTATAATTGGACTCGGCCAATGTGCTCCGACTAGGCCACCCTAGCTCCGACGCATGTGACGTTCGCAAACGCCCCGATAATGTCGGACTATAAACGCGCCTTTACATGAGCAGGGCTAGAGTGTACCCCAGCGAGGAAAAGTGAGGCTAGCCTAGCGCTAGTGCCCCCCCCCCCCCCCCCCAAAGAAAAAAAAACCGTCTCTTTGTTCGAGAGTAGTGCAGCACGGCGGTTGTGTGAGCATATGTGCCTCTGGCGTGAGCGAGGTTAGAGTGTGCTCTAGCGAGGGGAAGCGAGGATAGGGTAGTGCTAGTGTCCCCCCCCTCGCCCTTGAAGATCTCCGTCGCTTGGTTCGAGAGTAGTGTAGCTTAGAGATGGGCAAAGCGGTTCACTCAGGCCCCGGAGACTCAAGTTCCAGTGATGGCCGCAGAGGGCAAAAAAATCGACCACGGCGAGTTCCATCGAAATGCGCGTATAGTGGAACTACTAACTCCTCTTTGAGCGGTCGGATAAGTTAGTTCGGATTTTCCGTGTTAGGGGCGCTCAACGAGGCCAAATATTTCGTTTTAGAATGTGTCAAAAGATCGTTAGAAGCTTAGTTACCGTGTCATTTTTCATAAAAATAGTAGGGATTGGTTTCATTGTTACTTCTAGAATTACTACAAGAGTTTGATTGTTTGAGAACAAGTATTGCGATTACACTGACGCTCGAAAAGCAGCAGCCCATTGGCATCGGTTGCGTTTCGGTCCGTTAATTCATTCAAATTGTACCGCGGTCGTTTTCTGTGATCGGCATCACGCAGCTATGGTAACGCAGCTCCGTTTCAGATCGGCTTTGATATATCAATGCGAGTTTGTGTGTCAGACTTACCATGCCGCTACCTCAAGGCGAACGTGTCTAAAGCCTGTGAATCATGTCAGCTGCGGTGCTTCACCGAATTTATAAACGTCGGGCTGCATAGCTTCCAGCGTGAAAATTCAACGCCGGCAAAGTGCTCGGCGACTACGTACGAAAACGGAATAACGATGCACAATGTGCGCGTGGGCACCGGTGAGTGAAAATGCTTTGCACTTGAACATAGCCCTTTTTTTTTGCATGCGCTACGGTTTTTGTCAATTCATAAGGTTTTACGACTAGTCCAGCTGATGAGATGCACAGCTTGTGGGTTCTAATGACATTTTCTCAGCAGGGGCGGGGACACGGGGTGGCTGGTGCCCCCCCCCCCCCCCCCAAGAATTTTCACCTGCTCCTGCTCCTCCCCCCAAGAACAAACATATTCAAAACACAAAGGCTAAATTCCCAGCCCCCCCCCCCCCCCGAAGAACCTCACTTATCATGAGTGTGCCCCCCCCCCCCCCCTGGTAAAAAAATCCTGGCGCCGCCCCTGTTTCTCAGATCACTTACTGCGTTAGATAATGTCTGTACTGCTTAACTTTGCCACATAGATCACAACATAAGTTTTACCTGTTTCTGCGTAAACGAGTCCACTGTGAGATATGCTCTTAAATTAAATGCATGGTAAAGCCAAGTGAACTTACAGTATGTGCACGCATTTGAACATTTTTATAAGCAGGGACAGTTACATTTTCATATACCATATAGTTTATCCAGATGGGCAATTAACTATAGCTTTTTCCACTGATGGGCATCTCTAAAACAAATTCACAAACATATCGTTTTTGTGCAGTTTCTCATATACATTATTCTTAGACATGAATCACAAATACATTCACTCTTCTACTATAGTAACCATGACTGCTTTTTCCTCTTTCAGCCCAACCACAGCCTCCAAGGAACTACTCATATCAGCATACACTTGAATGCTTTATCTCTGAACCTACCTCAGGTCAGCAGAGAATGTGTCATCACTGAAAGTAAACTCATGGGCCAAAACCCTCGCAAGGTATGGTTGTAGACACTTTATTTATTGAACCAATTTTTGTTTAACCATTTCTGTCTTACTCTTTCTCATGACTCGGTTTTTTTTCTTTTCAGGAAACTGAACATAAGAGAAATCATTGGTTTCCAAACTACCCACATCAAGTGGTAAGAAGCTCAACAGTTGCCGTAGTGACAACCCCATGGGCCAACAATATTTACGAGGCATACAAACGCAAGCCTTAGGTATACTGAAAAGCAGTGATATTGTACAGTATGTCGAAGCAGTACGAAACTGGGTGCACATATTATTTTCTTGCTTCATGAATTACTCAATTTAGAGGAAATGTGCACGCTTCAAATTTTTTGGATAGTGCGTGTGATGGGGTGCACATACTGTACTTCACTCTACGTGTCAAACTTTGCATTGAACATCACATATAACTAGGTAGCAAATGGGCCAGCAGTAGTGCATATTTAGCAGCACTGCTTTTTCAGTATAGATTGCTGTGAATGCGAAGACTGTTGCAAAGGAATGGCAAGAACAGCTACAGTAGTGCTGAAACGAAAAGTTACTGGTACCGCTTACTTGTTGGGAGTGACATTGTGAAGGTTCTAATATAGGAAACTGTGTGCAAGTGCTCGTCCCTTCATTAAACAAGACATGTCGTGCAGTGGTCACCTGGAGATGAGTGGATTTAAGGGCACCTCAGTGTATAAGTATTGTTGAATGGCACTTCCAGGTCACTACTCTGGAATACATAATGTTTGATGATGGGCGTAGGTGAATGAAAGCATGTGCATAAGGATATTTTGGGCAGTATTCTATGGAACAGGCTGAGGAATTTGTAAAGCATCTAAAAAATTCGTTTTTAGCTCTGTTCAATGAACATTGCCAATGCATTAATGGGATGATATGTAAACACGCACTGTCCAGAAAAGAGGGTACATCACCGTTGCATTTGTGCAAGCAATTTGTTTTGTATGTGAAGCTGAGCCAGAGACAAATAGCAAATACAGTAAAAGCTCATTAATTCGTACTCGAAGGGGAATGTGAAATTCAAATTAGTGGGCAGGCACTAGAATGAACAGACAGTGTGCCACAATGCATGGGCAGAATCCAAAGAAGCCACATCTGGGCTCGTTATCACGAACTAGGCGCTACTACACGTTTGTGGTATGTGAATTCGTAAATTAAGTTCATGGAGCTCTAACAGCGAACAAAATTGATCAGTCTGTGATACGCCAAAAAAAATCATCGACGTGCATTGCGAGCAGTGAGCCTTAATGTCAAAATATATGATATTTACGCTCTAAAACACGTTCATTTACATGACAGAGTTAACACAATCAAAATTAAAAGTAATCAATAATTTTCATTCACTTGCGTTTCTTCCATCGCGACTCCATGAACATTGTTTGTAGCTAGCCAAAGGGCTCCAGTGCAGCATCTGAAATCTCATATGCTGAGAAATGATGCTGTTTTGTTGCTTTGCATCTCTAGTAAATTCAGTTTGGTTTGATGTTGCAACATATTGTGATCACTCTGGGCAGACTTCTGCGAGGAGCGACGAAAACCAGGGGCTCCCAGTTCGAGCTAACTGTTGTTGATACCAACGCACTCGAATTATTGAGAAATTCCTCCCTAGAAATTCACAGGGTTGTGCCGGGACCAGGGCATCAGTTCGAATTAATTGTAACTTTGAATTAACTGAGTTTGAATTAATGAGCTTTTACTGTAATAATATTTGTTCACGATAACAGACCTGACACGACATGGAGTTTTTAACAGAGCATTAATTGAGTGCCCTCAATAGGTTTAATCAGAGTTCATTAGAGTTGGCCAGTGTTTGTACATGTTGAAGATTTGAATGTGTACTGAAAGCTATTTCCTTGGTATTGCTGTGAGCTATGTAGCCAAAAAAGGCTAGTTTTGCATGATACTCATGTTAAGAGTGAGGCAGACAGTTAGGAGGTAGTGAAGAATGATAATGTGAATTCAGCTTCTGCAGTCGTCCATCGTATTAGCAGTGTCTTTGACGACTATGCACCGTTGGCACAAAAAAGATGGACTCATTTATTTATTTTTCAATGCAAAGCATAACAATTTTACGAGGGTTGTTCAAAAAGTAAGGGCTGTTTGGTCCCAAACAAATAGATATTCATTAGCAAAGGTTTTTATTGGCGGGCTTAGTTTAGCACAAACCTACTTCACTTTTCTACATAATCACCGTTAGCTTCTAAGCACTTATCGTACCACCACACTACTTTCTTTAGTCCCTCTACATAAAAGTTCGCTACCTGGGAACTGACCCTGTTGACAGCGGCAGTCTTCAATTTCTTGCTGTCTTCAAACCGTTGTACCCTGAGCCACTGTTTCAATGAAAAGATAGGAAATAGTCAATTGGTGCTGGGTCGAGACAGTAGGGCGGGTTATCAGTGTTCCCAACCAATACCTTGAATCTTCTCATTGGTTCTGGCTGTGGTGCGAGGACGCATGTGGTCATGCAGGAGGATGATTACAGACGAGAGTTTGCCACGTCGTCGATTTCTTATCATACATTTTTGCTTGGTGAGCGTTTCACGGTATATGTCAGCTGTAACTGTGGCCCACATTTTGTGAAATCAACCAAAAGAATGCCCTTTTCGTCCCTGAAAATGGTAGCCATCATTTTCTGACTGCAGTAAACTAATTCCTTGAATTTTTTCGGTTTTTGTGAAGGGGAGTGGAACCACTGCATTGATCGTTGTTTTGTTTCTGAAGTGGCATAGGATATCCAAGTATCGTCATATGTAACAATGTGTGAAAACAAAGCATCTCTGTCTTGTCGGTAGCCGTCCAGAAATGCTCGTCCACTTGACATTCTAAGGTGTTTGAGTTGGTCAGTAAGAATTTTTGGTACCCAGCTTAAACAAATTGTGATATCTGAGGATTTAAGCTAAAATCGTGTTAATTGTAGTGAGACCAACAAGGGAAACTTTATCTGACAGACCACTAACTGTTAGTCGTTGATCTAATTGCAATGCCCTGTCCACTTGAATAGTTTCATTGGTCTGGATGCTTGGCCTGCCGCTCTGCTCTTTGCCGTACACATTTGTGCAGCCGTTTGTGAAGTCTCGACACCATTTTCTGACCTTTCTTTCACTCATCACTGTTGGCCCGTAAACTAGGCACAACTAACCATGAATTGGAGGAGCTGATGATTCTATTGCATGCAAAAATCGAATTACAGCGTGCAACCTCACAACAGGCGGGAGCAACGATTTTCGCAAACACTGTCATCTGCATTTCCTGACAAGCAGATGACTACTGAGCCAGAACAATAACTTCAGTACTTTCGCGGAGAATTAACAGATGGTACTGTGCATATTAATCTTTAATCTGACATGTAAATATTAAAAGGTTAGCAAACCGCCCCTACTTTATGAATAACCCACGTAAAAAAGTTAATTATACAGATTGGACAGAAATGATTACTTACTGCCTATTTTTCCAACATTGCTACCGTGACTTCCAGCACTTCCTAGCTGTCTAGTGTACTAATGTTCCATATGTCCCTATTGTATGTGCATATGTCATGTGCAATGTATTACGAGTGCTGTACACTGGTGTATCGTTTCTTTTTGCAAATGAGTGCTTTTAGGAACAACTTAAGGCATCCTCTATCTCATGTGTCAGCTGATGAACAGTGGGCGAGCAAGGGTAGCTCAATTCTGTAAAGTTATCTTCCGTGACAACCTTCACAAGAATGTTCACTTGCTGAAATGTTGGATTCAGGCTAAGGCTTTCATTATTCGCCAACTGTTACTCGATTGAAGTGTTTATGTCACTGCAACCTCTTCGACTCTTTGAAACATAAATCAAGTTTGCTTTTCAAAAGAATCCCGTAAATGGTATTTTCCCAGGATAGACGAGGTTAGCACAACTGAAAGTTGAACTATTTGTCGGAATTAGTCGTAATAAGATCGGATGCGCAGGCACGAACACAAGAATATTACGCACAATAACGAGAACGCGTTATGTGCAGGAATATCTAGATAACAGCGGGGTTTCACTTTTTTTTTCAATGCGATGTGCCTCTCGCCAATGTTTTGTCAAAATATTACATTGCGGCTCAGGCTAATCTTACTGACACTGCATCTTTTGAGGGCAGTTTGAATGCTGTTTGTTTATTACAGCTCAAATCATCAAACGCGCATGGGTAGTGAGAAAGACAGCGGGCAGCACTGTACAGTACGTACGCAAGTACTGTGCTTGGGTCACCCACAACGCGTCGTTCCGCGTATTATAAATGATATTCTGAACGAGCGAAGAGACAAAGCTGCTCGACTTCAGCAGGGAATTTTATTAAACAGATGGCTAATACTGTTTTTTGTGTGTATTGTTCAACTCTGTGACTGACAGTGCTCCTTGTTTACATGTATACTGCTACATTCACGATTGCCAATAAACAATGCAAGCTTACTTGCTTGGCGTGTTTTTTTGCCAGTTGAGGCCTCGCGGTCACCTGGCGACTTAGGGTAAATATTTGTAGTAACATCAGGCTGCCGTGAGCGCGAATACTATCCCGCAACAGCGGTGAATAAACGCCCGCAACCTGCGGGCGCGCACCGCGACCACCCGCACCCGCCAGCAATGCAGCAGCCATATTGCCCCAGCGTAATGATGATGATAGTTTTATCAGCGCCATCTCTAGGTCGGATACTTTAGTTCACAACGCCACCGCTACCCTTATTTGTGTTGCACTGTCAAAGGTACAGTTTCCCTTCTCTACATAGTAGTATAGGTGTTGTGGCGTACTTTTCTTCTTCTTCTGGCGCATAACAACTTGGCACGTGAACTGGTAGTGGGGTTCTGCTAGAGAAGGAAGAAGAAGTAGTTCCGAGAATGGCGTGCACGTACAATAAACCACTCTGCGTTTTCTAAACCGTGCTTCAGAGTGCTACAGTTACTGGTGACCCGAACTACGAGCACGACCTTCTATGGAGCAGCGCGAGCATCCAGACGACCTACACCCTGGTACTCCTACCACGGCAACCGGCCAGGTAACCACTTCGAGTGTCGTAGGAGCTACCACCACCATAACGCTACCGCAGCTGTGGCTTGCCGATCCCTCGTTATGGTTCGTACAAGCCGAGAACAAGTTCCGCATTCATCGCGTCGCGTCAGAAGTTCGCAAGTACGAGCTACTCCTCGAAGCGTTGCCGCCACAGGCAATGGCCGAGATACGCGACATCCTCGCGCGACCACTTGGTGAAACTCCATATACCACCGTCAAACAGACTCTTCTTCGCCGCCTCGTTCAGCCTACGCATCGGCGCATTCAACAACTCCTGAACAACGAAGAGCTTGGAGACAGACGTCCCACCCAATTCCTACGTCACCTGCAGCACCTGGTTGGGGACCAGCCGGGCTTCTTGGACACAGCAATACCACGTGAGCTGTTTCTGCAGCGTCTTCCACCTAACGTGCGAATGGCTCTTGTCACAGCTCAGCATAAGTCCCTGCCGGAGCTCGCAGAACTGGCTGACGACATGATGGACGTTGCTCCGGCAGTCATCAACGCTGCCCGTCCTGCTCCGGTGTCCGAAGTAGATTCCCTTCGAGAAGCAGTAAAAGATCTCGCAGCTCAAGTAGCCGACTTGCGTCTGGAACTGCAAAACACTCGCAACTTCAATGGCCAGCCTTGTCCACATCGACAGCCTCTCACGTCGCCTTCTCCGCCACGACCACTCCACCAGCCTGAGCGCAGTTTTCCAACACAGACGCCATGCTACTATCACCGACGTTTTCGTGCCGCGGCTCGTCGATGTCTGTCACCCTGTTCGTGGCGCATGGGAAACGCTCAGGCCGATCGTCAATAACTGCGGCGGGCGATCACGGCCAATCATCAAGCCGCCTCTTCTATGTAACCGACCGAACCACAGCACTGCTCTTGCTGGTGGACACTGGGGCAGAGGTCAGCATAATTCCTGCTTCCAAGGCTGACCGGCGTCTCCACGAAAAGTCAACTCCTCTACAAGCGATCAACTCTTCTGTCATCGCAACTTACGGACAGAAGTCTCTGACCCTCGATCTCGGCCTCAAGAGAAAGTTACAATGGCTATTTTGGATAGCTGACGTTCGCTACGCCATCTTAGGAGCCGATTTCTTGAGACATTTTCATCTGCTCGTGGATATGAGCCGCTGTCGCCTGGTGGATGGCATTACCGGTTTGTCGGTCAACGGTTTTCTGTCACAAGCCACGGCCCTAAACCCCACTTTCGTGAAGCTACCTACCTCGCCGTATACAGCTATCCTCGACGAGTTTCCGGAGATTACTACACAGTCTCCGATGGATAAGCCTCCTAAGCACTCTGTGACCCATTGCATCGTTACCACAGGACCACCTGTTCACTGCCGCCCTCGCCGACTCGGTCCCGATAAACTTCGAGTTGCTCGCAATGAGTTCGAGCACATGTTGCAATTGAAGATCATTCGCCCGTCATCAAGCTCGTGGTCATCGGCACTGCACATGGTTCCCAAGAAGAACAACGACTGGCGGCCCTGTGGTGATTATCGAGCACTCAATGCGGTCACCGTTCCGGACCGATACCCGTTACCCAATATTCAGGACTGCACTGCCTTTTTAACCGGCACAACAGTATATTCGAAGATTGATCTCGTGAAAGCTTATCACCAGATCCCCGCTGAGCCTTCCGACATCCCCAAAACTGCTATAACTACTCCATTTGGCCTTTTTGAATATTTAAGAATGCCTTTCGGCTTGCGCAACGCAGCTCAGACATTTCAGCGCTTTATAGACGAAGTCACCAGAGGTCTGCCATTTTGTTTCGCCTATATAGATGATCTCGTCGCCAGCAAGGACGCTGAAACACACAAGGCTCATCTACGCCAACTTTTCAGTCGACTTCGGGACTACGATCTGGTCATCAATGTTGAAAAATGCCAGTTTGGCGCCGCCGAGATCGCATTCCTTGGACATCGCATCACAAAAGATGGCATCACTCCTCTACCTGACAAAGTTGAGGCTATCATCGACTACCCCCCCACCAAAGTCCGCACGCAGTCTGCGACGTTTTCTCGGACTCGTAAATTTTTATCGCCGTTTCATCCCGATATGCTCTACACTGCTGAAGCCGCTTGAAGCACTACTGTCTACTTCGAAAGCTGAGTCGGCCGCTCTTCCGTGGGACACGGTCGCTGATGAAGCTTTCGTCGCCGTTAAGACCCAGCTCGTCAAAGCCACTCTCCTACACCACCCTTCACCAACTGCTCCCACTAGCCTCATGGTGGACGCTTCCTCAGAAGCAGTTGGAGCCGCTCTTCATCAATGGATCAATGGTGCATGGGCTCCTATCTCCTTCTTTTCCCGAAAGTTACGCGACACTGAGCGCCGATACAGTACTTTCGGACGGGAGCTCCTCGCAGCCTACCTTGCGGTGAAGCACTTCAGGTACTTTCTCGAAGGGCGAGAATTCGCCATTCTCACCGACCACAAGCCACTTGTTCCGGCTTTACGTTCCTGCAGTGCCACCCATACTCCTAGAGAGCTTCGGCACCTCGCTTTCATTGCCGAGTTCACCACAGACATACGCTACGTCAAAGGCAGCCTTAACAGTGCAGCGGACGCTCTTAGTCGCATTACCATCAACGCCACAAGCCCCATCGACATTTCCTTGTCTTCAATCGCCGAGGCACAAGCATCGGATGATGAGCTTCCACGAGTTCGATCATCTACATCCCTCCGACTAGAGCAAGTTAGCTTTCCCGACCACGACGTCACGCTCTGGTGCGATGTTTCACACAACTGTACTCGCATTTATGTTCCTTCAGATCTGCGTCGTGCTGTTTTTGATACCCTGCACTCAATCTGCCATCCAGGCGTACGAGCTACGCAACACCTGGTCACAGAACGCCATGTCTGGCCGCGCATACGCGCTGACATTCGTGACTGGGTTCGCACTTGCACAACGTGTCAGCGTATCAAGGTACAACGGCACACCAAGCCTCCATGGGGAAAATTCCCGCTCCCTGATGCACGGTTCGACACCATTCATCTGGACATCGTCGGACCTTTGCCACCATGCCGTGGATATACGTATTTGCTTACGTGTATTGATAGGTACACAAGGTGGCCTGAAGCAGCTCCAATGCCTGACATCACGGCGGAGACAGTTGCTCGTACTTTTCTGTCTACCTGGATTAGCCGTTTCGGTGTGCCATCAACGGTGACTACTGATAGAGGCAGACAGTTTGAGTCCGCACTTTTCACCTCTGTGACATCTCTTCTGGGTTGTGCGCGCATTCGCACCACTGCGTATCATCCTGCATCGAATGGCATCGTAGAGAGACTACATCGTCATTTGAAAGCAGCACTCGCCTCTCAGCCTCATGCCGAAGATTGGGTATCGCACCTCCCCATCGTACTGCTCGGCCTTCGCTCAACGCTGCGACCAGAACTTTCCTGCTCTGTAGCCGAGATGGTTTATGGCTGCACACTCCGTTTGCCGGGTGACCTCGTCAATCCCGTAACTACGCAGTGTGTTTCGGATCCATCATCTTTCGTCCAGCGTCTGCGGGTCTATATGCAAAACTTACGCCCATCACCAACTTCGGCTCACACGACTAAGCACGACGTTTTTCTGCCGTCAAACCTACAGACATCCTCACACGTTTTCGTTCGTGTTGACGCGCCTCGTTGTGCTCTTCAGCCTCGCTATGATGGTCCTTTTCCAGTCATAAAACGTTCCGAACATCATTTTACACGCGCTGTTCACGTCGTCATGGAATACCAACTAGCCCGGTCACATACCTTGCTTCAGATCATTTTACAATCCTGCGCAATGGGCGCGAAGACACAGTAACAATTGAAAGGATCAAGCCGGCACCCACTATCAACAGCTCCGTATGACAACCTCTTCAAGTGCCAATGGCCACTTGTCCGCAGGGGGGGGCCCACCTGTGGCGTACTTTTCTTCTTCTTCTGGCGCATAACAACTTGGCACGTGAACTGGTAGTGGGGTTCTGCTAGAGAAGGAAGAAGAAGTAGTTCCGAGAATGGCGTGCACGTACAATAAACCACTCTGCGTTTTCAAAACCGTGCTTCAGAGTGCTACAGTGTTATGTGGTTCACTTCAGTGAGCGGTTCCGAAATGGTTCCGAACGGCTCCGTTCACCTAAGTGAACCGGACCAGTTCACTTAAATCCATGGGAGAAGATCGCTCGGCGTTTGAAGTGAGAGCGCTTGATGGCGTCGTTTCGAGGGGGAGAGGAGGCGCGCACGCGACATCTTTTGATGCTTCTTTTTTCGTTGTCTGCGCTCGGTCGCGACCACGGTGGTCGCGACAAACCGGCGCCTGGATTTCACGCCGCTGTTTGAAATCGGTGACGCGCGCTTACTTTGAGCGCGTGTTTGTGACCTATAGCTCGATCACATTTAGCCTGTTAATAAATGAATTCTGGGAATACTGTATAAAAGCTCGTGTTCTTAGGCTAAAATATTGCCTTAGAACACATATTGATACCTCTGACACCAGTGCCAAAGTAAAGCAACCTTGTAGGTGCTTTATTTGCTAGGGTGGACACTTGCTAGGATGGAAGCTTGGACTAGTTCGCGTTGCAACACTACACAACGCCGTGCGTGCTTCGATCGCTGGCTAGTGTCGATAGTTGTGTCAATTAGTTTTGTCGTGTGTCATTGTGAGTGGACGCCTTTCTGGAAGACGTCGAAAAATATCTGTGCGGCCCATTGAAACACGTCAAAGCTCAACGTAGTATTATGTCATGATAATTTGTCATCATGCACCAGGACGAAATAAAATGAAGCCAACATATTCGTTTTATTGACGGGCTAATAATGCACTCTCAGAAAAGCACTGGAGTGGATTATATGGGTAACATTAGGGAGTTTTCGAATCGCGTACGCTAGGTTAGCGGGCGTTGCGGGCGTAGCGTTAGCGTAAGGGCGCCATATTAGCTTTAAAATAGCGTTTGTCCCCCGCAAACGCTGACGCCGCAAAGGGGCTTTGCGGGTCGCACGCTATTTCGGATTTCCTGCGGGCGGACCGTAAACGCAAAAGGCGGTTAGCGTTATGACGCATGCGCAATGGCAGCGACCGCAACAGATAGCGTACGCAAAGCTTTGCGTACGCTATTCGAAAACTCCCTATTTTCACGACTATACCGCAAAATCCCGAGCAAGCGCCCCCCCTCCCTTGTACAGGTAATTACAAATATGCGTCCCTTCTCCCCTCCCACCATTTTCACTGTTTCATTTATTGTGGTTATTCGCCTGACAAGGGCAAGTGAAAACAGTGAATGCATGCGTATATAATAAAGCATTGCATTAGAAGCACGAGCGTGCGTTCAATTTTAGCGGCTCTTCCACCGCCATATTGAATTTTAATCCATGACCGAGCAGGGACCCCCCCCCACCCTCCGAATCTTGTCGGATTACCCTTCGCCGTAATGGGGGGCGGGGGGGGTGCTTGCTCGGCATTTTACGGTAAACTAATGAAAACCATGACGTAAACTACCTTCATCTGTTCGTCTTCGACGAGTTGCACCAGCTCACGATGAACCGCCACGCGCACCATACACAGCGAGCGAGAAGCGAGTCCGCCCGCAGCGGCCAACGGAACGCGAAACGGAGCGGTTCAACCAACAACGCCTGGTGGCGTTCGTTCAACACGGATCACGACTCACTGAGCGAGAAAGAACCGACGCTCAGCGAGCGAAAGAGAACCACTGAGCGAGAGCGAACCGACGCTCAGAGAGCGAAAGACAACCGCCGCTTACTGAGTGAGAGAGAACCGACGCTCAGGGAGCGAAAGAGAACCAACCGCTCACTGATCGAGAGAGAGCCGCCGCTTACTGAGCGAGAGGGAGCCACCGGCTCAGTGAATGAGAGAGAACCACGGTTCACTTGGTTCAGTTGGCTCAGTGAGCCATCTCCCGAAGAACCGCCGCTCACTTTCACTGATCCGCGGATCACTCGTTCTTTTAAAAGAGCCGCTCAAAAGATCCGGCTCGCTCCTGAGCGACCCATCTCTAGTGCAGCTCGGCGGTTGCGTGAGGGAGGCTAGAGTGTACTCTAGCGAGCCAAAGCTAAGCTAGGCTAGCGCTGCAGCCTGTAGCCTACACGTCAGTTTCGTTGGCGTTTACGTTCTTCATAACAGCAGCTATCGGAAGTGTGCCGAGCAATGCCGAAGAAAAAGACGCCGAAAAGTGTCCTTGTCAGGAATGGGCAAGTGCATCGAAGTGCTACTCCATCGATGGAGAAACGGTATTTTACCATCCATGTGGAAAGCAGGTGAGAAGAAATTGGAAAGGTGAATAGTATTTTGCGTTTGACGTCCACTCTGAAACACGCATAGGCATAAAGCTCCCAACATGGCTTAGCAACAGTCAATTTGTGTATCCCCTGAACCTGCGCAAATAACATGCATTTTCACGGGCACTCAGGTTTACTTTTGTTATTTTTATATCCGCATCTGTGGACTCGCATGCAGCAGGAAATGTGCGGCGCATTCTCGGTCGGATACAGGTATAAGCATTTCGATTTTAAAATGCACGCTTGGGCTTGTGCTACCTAACTTCGCCATTTCCTCAGCGTTGTCAACGGCCACAAGGGAAAAAAATGTACAAGCGCAACAGCGCTAAAGAAGTTCCACGTACCAAACGCACCTTCCTAGTGCAATTCGCTCTTTTCTTCTCGCAGGTACCGTGTGAAAAAGTGTCACCTGGAGCAGCACGAGAAAACAACGTTGCATCAAGCCAACGCTCTGCGCAACCAACCTTCAACGTCGAGGCAGTCGTTCTTGTCTGAAACTTTAGCTGAAGGAAAGAAAAGTGAATTCGGCGCAGACTTGTGCGAAGCATTGGTCGCTGCTAACATCCCTTGGGCGAAGATCGAAAACAAGACATTCAAGAGCTTTTTGCAAAAGTACTGCAAACAAAATATACAATCAGAGTCCACTGTTCGCAAGCAGTACCTGCGGCCAATGTACGAGAACACGTTGGCAAAAATGAGACGAGAACTCGGGGAATCATCCATATAGATTTCAGTGGACGAGACAACAGAAGCGACCGGACGACTACTTGGACATTTTGTAGTTGGAAAGCTGGATGCGAAAGAGAAAACAACACCTTTCTTGATATGCTCGAAAAAACTAGAAAAAATGAGCGGTGATACCATTGCCTACTTTGTCAACTCGTCCTTGAGGGTACAGTACCCTTCCGGGCCCGTAGCACGTCCCACGGGCACGGGCACGGGCACGTAGCACGGCCCGGGCACGTAGCACGTCGGCAGGATAACCGCTGGTCATTAAGGGTAACTGACTGGATTCCAAGAGATGGCAAACGCGTGAGGGGGGAGACAGAAAATTAGGTGGGTAGATGAGATTAAGAAGTTTGCAGGTATAACGTGGAAGCAGAAAGCACCGGACCGGGTTGATTGGCGAAACATGGGAGAGGCCTTTGCCCTGCAGTGGGCGTAGACAGGCTGATGATGATGATGATGACCCCTCCGGATCCCACGACGACCGAGTACTGCTGCTTTACACAGATGCAGCAGCTTATATGCACAAGGCTGCTGCACTTCTCAAGGTCTTTTATCCAGAATTATTGCATGTCCCTTGTCTCGCCCATGGGATTCATCGGGTCTGTGAAGAGCTGAGAAAATCGTTCAGTTCTGTTAACAAACTAATAGCTGCAGGCAAGGCAGTGTTCCTTAAGGCGCCTTCGCGCGTTCGTGCTTTTAAATAGAAGTTGCCGGATGTGCCTCTTCCACCAGAGCCCGTTGTTACCCGCTGGGGGGACTTGGCTGAAGGTAATGGACTACTACAATGAACACCTCGATGGTGTCAAGGCTGTTAATAACAGCTTTGCAGCGGACGAGAGCATCGCCGTGAGAAGAGCCCAGACTGTTCTACACCACGGTACACTTGAATCGGACTTGGCATATTTGTGTGCTCATTTTACTTTCCTTGCAGAGAGCATACAGACACTTGAAAGTTCGGGCACCACTCTGATTCGGAGTGTTGAGCTAATTTTGGACGTACAGGAAAGGTTCGCCACCGTCTCCAATGGACCTGTCGCTGACAGGGTCACCCAGAAGCTTAAATCTGTCTTGGACAGGAATCCCGGATTTTACGTGCTAAAACAAGTGTCTAAAGTACTGAGCGGTGAAGATTCAAAGATTCCAGATGCAAGTAGAGCATCGAAAGTGCCGCACTACAAGTAGGCTCCACTAACTTCAGTGGACGTCGAGCGTTCTTTCTCCGCCTACAAGCAAATACTGACTGAAAGAAGGCACAACTTCAAGCACGAAAACCTTGAAATGGTGCTGGTTTGCCACTGCTTTCATAGCCTTTCTCACAGTGTATAATCACCCTAGTTTTCACCTAAATCTGTTGAAATGGTTATTCTTCTCCTAATCATTTTCATGAAAAAAATAAAGTTAACTTTCCCAAAGCACAGGATCTGCCTACTGTGTTTGTTAATAGTCGAAGATTTTTTCCTGAAACACGCTGTTGAAGTAATTCTGAATTGTGCCTATATATGCCTACAGGATAGTTTTCAACGCCTATTTATGCCTAAACGACATTTTTTCGGGCCTATTATAGGCGCCTTTGTTTTTTCGTGCTTGAACTTCCGGTCTCTACTAATAACATCCCCTATTTCCTAGTCATTACTGTCTGTTAGTTCTCCTTAATATTGTGTCGAAGAAATAAAAACCAGTCCTTAAAATTTCCACTTCTTTTCTTCATTCATAGCGAGGGCATCATTCTGGGAGACTTGGTGCTTTCAGGTAGTATGCGAGGAATTACTGTTCAACTGCCAGCTCGGAATAAGATCACGTGCTACGTGACGCCTACAGACAGAAAAACCGCGCTACGAATTTCACGATTTCCAGCGGTTGCTCCGTGCACCAAAAAACCGGCAGATCACACGCATTGTGGGAAACGGCCGGGAGCGAAGCAGACAGAAAGGAGCAAATCATGCTGTGCGTAACATGCATGTCATGATTTACATGTTAGGACCTGTCACTTATGTTCGTCCCACGGTCACCTCCCGCAGTACCAATTTTGGTGTAAATCAAGCTAGCGATCTGGACGCAAGTGCACCATGAGCGTGGCATGTAAATCACATACATGCCATGCATGTCGTCGTTTTCATGTTACCACCTGCCATTTATGTTCTTCCCATAGTCACGTCGCGCAATATCCATTTTGATATATATCAAGCTAGCGAACTGCACGCAAGCGCGCCATGAGCATGGTATGTAAATGTACTTAATATGCATTTTATGATTTTCATTTTACGATCTGTCATTTATGTTTGTCATAGAGACACGTCCCGCAATACCAAATTTATTGTATTTCAAGCTAGCGAACTGGCCTCAAGCGTGCCGCGAGCGTGGCAAGCAACTCATGTTTCACATGGCATGTCATGATTTCCATATTAGCACTTGTCATTTATGTCCGTCTACAGTCAAGTCCCGTAATACCAAATTTAGTGTATATCAAGGTAGCGAAACGGCCGGGAGCGTGTCATCAGCGTGACATCTAAGTCATTTTGGACATGACATGCCATGATTGTCATACTATTACTACTTGTCAGTTATGTTCGTCATACAGTCACCTCACGTAATACCAAATTTAGTGCATATCAAGCTAGCGAAACTCCCGGGAGCGGGTCATGAGCGCGGCATGGCAGTCGTGTTGCACATGACATGTCATGATCTCCATATTAGCACTTGTCATTTATAATCATCTACAGTCACGTCCCGTAATACCAAATTTAGTGTATATCAAGCTAGCGAAACGCCCGGGAGCGTGCCATGAGCGTGACATCTAAGTCATGTTGGACATGACATGCCATGATTGCCATATTACTACCTGTCATTTATGTTCGTCATACAGTCACATAACGTAATACCAAATTTGGTGTATATCAACCTAGCGAAACGGCCGCGAGCGTGCCGTGAGCGTGGCATGTAAGTCATGTTGCACATGGCATGTCACGATTTCCATATTGCCACTTGTCATTTAGGTTTGTTATACAGTCACGTGACGCAACACCAAATTTGGTGTATATCAAGCTAGCAAAACGGCCGTGAGCGTGCCATGAGCGGGCATGCAAGTCATGTTGCATATGGCATATCATTATTTCCATATTACCACCTCTCGTTAATGTTGGTCATGCAAAAATGTCTCATCATACCAATTTTTCGATATATCAAGTTAAGGAAAGGGCCGCGGGAGCACCACGGCCATGGCGTTTAAATCATGCCGTTCATGACAAATTATGATTTTCATGATATGACCAATGATTCATGTTCGTCATAGAGTCATGTTATGTCATACGAATTTTCGTGTAAATGCCATTAACGATACGGTCTGGACAGCACAAAGTTGTAAACGGATAGATAGATAGATAGATAGATAGATAGATAGATAGATAGATAGATAGATAGATAGATAGATAGATAGATAGATAGATAGATAGATAGATAGATAGATAGATAGATAGATAGATGCGCTCAAAGTCGCCGAAGATCGCTAAGAAATGCTTCGCATTTAATGCAACCGATGAGCGAAGCTCCTTAAGGCCTAGATATAGTCCGGCGTGTTCAGCGCATCAAGTCGTGCGCGCCGAGGTAGGATACACTGGGTACGCGCAGCCAGTGACGGCGGCCAGTTCCTCACTCTAGAGTAAGGCGCGCACACAATGCCGCGGCGAGCGGCTTCGGAGTGGCGCATCCGCCCTCTCTTCCTCGAGCGTGTCCGCGGCCCCGCGTTCTTCGGTTGACTCGTACACAATTTTTGCACTGTGTGCTTTCCTAGACATTCTTTATGCTTGACGCGCGTGATTTTTCTCGCTCTGTGCACTGTTTGACTTCACCGGAAACGTCTTTCCTCATAAGCATTGCGTTAAACGTTCTGGGAGCCGGAAAATAGCTACATAGGTTGCATCGGAAAACACAGCGGATCATGTATACGTACACACGAGAGCGCATTCCGAAGGCTTCCCAGACGTTTCTTTTTCCCTCTGTGTCGCAGCAGTTCACACTGTTGCTCGTGTACACACAAACGTAATCTATAATTCCTTCGAGCACACGCATAATCATGTGGTCGTCGATCAAAGCGAGTAAACCACGGCCGCACTTTCCAAACGCGGCCCACACGCCGCCATTTTGCCGACCGCCGCTTCAGCGCGCAGTGCATTGTGGTCTAACATCAGCCGCGTGGAGCGCGTGAAATAGGAACATGGTCTATCTCTGCGCCGGCGTCGCCAAGCACGCCAAACGCCGCCGGGTGCGCCGGGTGCGCCGGCTACGCCGTGACGCCAGACTATAAGTTCTCCACTTTTCGCCGGCGTATCTTAATCGCGTCGCGCGTGCTCGCGCGTACACGTCACGCCGGACTATATCTAGGCCTTTAGAAATGTAACGCAAACGAGTATGTACAGGGGTGGGGGGGGGGGGGGTTCAAAAGTATTTAGGCAACGCTGCCATGGAATACATGGGATAGTGGCCTGGGAACTTTTGACCAGCCATAAACGTTTTGAAACTGTTTATTCGAGACATTTTAATCGAAGATTTCTGGTTTTCGCTTGGTCTTGAAGAAGAGTGCCTTGTGCTTGTGCAGGGGTATCTTGAGGGGCTTGATTAGAACGTCGACCTGAAAGTTTGCAAAGCACAGGTCTACACATCTGCTTTCGGTGGCTGTGGATTCCTTGTTGGACATACATTTGAAGTTGTAAGTATCTTCCGTAAAGTAGATAGGTGGGCGAGTTGGAACTGATTCATATTGCTTGTGTTGTGTAGTGTCCTCTGCTTTGTGCTCCGTCCCGTTCGCGCTGAAAAGTTTTCAAGTATCTTCCATGTGCTTGATGATGCAGTCGTCTTTGAGAATGTCTATTTGAAAGCAGCCGATGAGCCTGATGGGTCTGTAGGAGCCGTACTCGACCATGGCACCTTTGATATAGTCTTTAATTTCTTGGTTGATGATGCTCTCTTGGACAAAGATGACAGCCACGTCCATGTTCTTTTCGATGAGACCCCGACAGTGTTCTCGTTCGCCGAGGTGGCCGTTTATAGCCGTGTCGAGGTCCTTGCCTTCGATATATCTGCCAGCGAAGAGCATGACTCCACCGTCTTCACGTACCGTCATGGGACAGGGAATATGCCAATGAACGACATGTAACCTTCCAAGCTGTAGGTTTGAGTGTCGGTCAGGCATAGAACGTTGCAGTTGGAAGCGATGCGGTGTTGCTCGAACATGTTTCTAAAGTGGAGCCCTTCGAAGAATATGAGGCTCTTTGTCATTTCGGTGTCTCGATCGATGCCAACGATCTTGCGAAAGTAGCGTTCGCGGAAGGTGTCCATATCGGGTAGATCGTACTTCCAGTACTCGCAGAAACGGTCGAACCCGCAGTGGCTGTACTGTCGGAGGAAGGAAGAGATGGGAGCACGGATGAAACTGTAGTCGTCCATGGCAGAAGAGAATGTGTGTGTGGCACAGCGAGAACGCTGGCTTCTTTTTAACGCGAAGTGTTTTTTTTTTTTTGCACCGCGCGCCTTGTTTGCGCCGCACGTGCGGAGAGCGCCTGCTGCGCTGGGTGGCGGGAACGCGCGTTTGCCGGTTTGAGGGGAGAGGGCAGATACGAAGAAAGAGGGGGGACAGGTGGGAGAGGGGTGTGAGCGGTGATGCGGCGGGGCGCTTCGACGGCGGCGATGGCACCGGCGGGGTGCGGGCTTAAGGTAGGTCACCACCTTCAAAAACGCATTTTTGGAAAAAAAATTGAGTTGTTGGGATTTTTTTATTTTCAAATTCCCTGTCCATTCAAGAAGATTTAGAACAAAAATAATGCAGTTATATTAAGCCATTTGAAAGTTATGACCATTTTTTCAACACCTGCTGCACACATCCGAAACTGAAGGATTCCGATTCGACATCTACCATCTCGTCGTAAATGTTTTTCGCGTACATATTACGTAATGCTAAGGTGTTTAAGAACATTCTAAAGCTTGTAGAACATGATGTTTTCAATTTATTTTAAAATTTCCTCTACTCGGCTGGGGCACTCTATTGTTCAAGTTGCGCGTGCTCTCACTGGGCAGTCTGTGTTCTTTTTGTGTGCCATTTCGAGCTCTTGGACTTAATTCTGGGTTTTCAAGGAGAAAGTTATAGTACTTCATGAAACATGGCGAAGTATAGAACGAAACAGAAGCGTTTATGAAAGTTAGGGAATCAATATTCCAAGTGTGGACCCACTGTGAAACACGGGGATGAGAGTCAGCTGGAGACACGAAACAAGCTAGGAAAAAAATGTGTGCTTCATCTCGCTCAAAAGAAGATTATGCCGCTTCAAAAGAGGTCTCAAGCTATAAGCCTGGTGAATTTCAGGTCTATTGAATGTTTCTTTGTTTCCTAGACATTCGGTTCAAATTTTTAAAGCCATTTTTCTTAAAATGTGATTTTTTGCTTCCTACAGTTACGCGAACAATGATAACCATCTTTCTAATAAATATTTTCTCATAAATTTTTTGTACTCTTTCTTTATAGGTGGAGCTGTGCATTCAAGCAGAATTATTGAAAACTAGCGGTAATTTTCTGTACAGTGGCCAACTGTGAGCAAAGCAAACCTGCCGAATATCAACTTTTTCAGTCTTTTTATGATAACGCACCCAAGGTTAGAGATATGATGATCGTGGAGGTTAGATGCACAGAACGTTGTCCTCACTACATAGTTGCCAACTCATGTTTGAATTGCAACGAGTTTTTTTAGTTATGACTGTTGGCGCAACATGCATATTTTGGCACATTTTGATTTTTATAAATTTTATGTTTTTGATTTTTATCTACTTCATAATCATAAAGCTTAAATTTACCTAAGCCCAACAATCCAAAACCATAATTATAACTTTTGGACCAAAACGGTAAAAGTTTTTCTCGAAGGTGGTGACCTACCTTAAGGAGCCTTGCTCCTAAAATAAAGTACCTCCACTCGCCGTCATGGCTACTGGCGGCATTGGCTGATGCTCCCACGTATAAATACCCATATATACCCCATAAAGTGAACTGGGGGGGAGGGGGGGAGGGATGCCCGCCGCGGTAGCTCAGTTCGTAGAGCATCGGACGCGTTATTCGACGGTCACAGCTTCGGTCCCTTTCCGCGGCCAGTTATCTTTTCGTCCACTTTTCTCTCATCCCACTTACATTGCAATTACTACTAATAACATCCCCTACACTTTCCTCGGCATTACTGTCTGTTAGTTCTCATTGTTAAGGTGTTTATTTGCCGGCACTCAGCGATAATGCGTCAGCGACAGCCACGGCCAAGCACGGACCCTCAGCGCGAGCGGCGTCCTTTTTGGAGATGACCCACTAGAAGGCGCTCGAAAGTGCAGCCCATTGCTAAGTTCCACGGCTTCGCTACAATTACCCCGGGTACGAAAAGAGAGCTGCCGGGCGACCTAACAGCTTGTCACTATGAGCGGGTCATAGCAGGCCTTCAGGCGCTCCACGTTGACAATGTCGCGCCTTCGACGGCGCATGTCCGAAGATTGTTCGATGGGTTCGATCAGGTAGTTCACCGGAGATGGGCGCTCGATTACACGGTAGGGGCCTTCGTATTTTGGCAGTAGTTTTGAAGAGAGGCCAGCTACAGAGGTAGGTACCGAGAGCCATACGAGAGCTCCAGGGAGGAACGTGGGCTCAAAAGTGGCGGAGCCATCACGAATACTCTCTGCCGCTCTTGTTCATTCGCCGTAAAGGTCTTGGCAAGCTCGCGACACTCTTCAGCAAGCCTGGCTGTGTCAGAAATAGGGGCACACTCAGATGCATCCGGCGTGTACGGGAGTATCGTGTCGATGGTGTGCGACGGGTGCCGTCCGTATAGTAAGAAGAAGGGTGAAAAACCAGTAGTGCTCTGAGGGGCAGTGTTGTAAGCGTAGGTGACGAAGGGCAGTATAGCATCCCAATTCGTGTGGTCGGCGGCGACGTACATCGAAAGCATGTCGTCGAGGGTGCGGTTAAAGCGTTCGGTGAGGCCATTCGTCTGCGGGTGGTAATCAGTAGTTTTGCGGTGAACAGAATGGCACTCCGTGAGGATGGCTTCGACGACTTCCGACAGGAAGACACGGCCTCGATCGCTGAGAAGCTCCTGGGGTGGACCGTGACGCAATATGAATCGGTGCAGCAGGAAGGAGGCAACATCGCACGCAGTAGCCGCAGGGAGGGCGGCGGTTCTGGCGTATTGCGTTAGGTGGTCTACAGCGACGATGGCCCAGGGGTTACCAGCCGATGTCAGAGAAAGTGGTCCATACAAATCTATACCAACACGCCCAAAACGGACGGTCAGGGCAAGGTAACGGTTGTAGATCGGCTGGGGACATGTGTGTTGACGGTTTGCGGCGTTGGCAATAGAGACAGGAGCGAACCAACTTCTGCACGTAGCGGTACATCCCTCGCCAGAAGTAGCGTTGTCGAATGCGGTGGTACGTTTTGGTTACCCCAGAGTGCGCGCATTGCGGATCAGAGTGGAAGTACTCACATATTTTCGACCGCAGACTGGGGGGTTTCACGAGTAGCCACTGCCGGCCGTCGGCGTTGTAACTGCGTCGGTGCAGGAGGCCGTCACGTATGGCGAAATGGTGAGCTTGGAGACGCAAGGCGCGAGTGAATGGTGTTGCGGACGATCAGAGAGCAAGTCGATCAGCGGGGCGATCCAATTATCCTAGCGCTGTTCGGTAGCGATGATGTGAACGTCGATGACAGAAACAGCAACAACTGAGCAAGGGGCATTGTCTTCAGGCACAGGGGAGCGCGAGAGGGCATCGGCGTCAGCATGCTGACGTCCGTTACGGTACAGCATGCGGATGTCGTAGTCTTGCAGGCGAAGAGCCCAGCGGGCGAGACGGCCTGAGGGATCCTTCAATGACGACAGCCAGCATAGTGCATGATGGTCGGTGACGACATCAAATGGGCGACCATACAAATAAGGTCGAGACTTTGTAAGGGCCCAGACGATCGCCAGGCACTCTTTTTCCGTGACGGTGTAATTTGCCTGGGCTCTCGTGAGCGTACGGCTTGCGTATACCACGACATATTCGGGCAATCCGGGTTTGCGCTGCGCCAGGACAGCGCCGAGGCCTACACCGCTGGCGTCTGTGTGCACCTCCGTGGGGGCCGTAGGGTCGTAGTGGCGTAGTATGGGAGGAGACTTCAACAAATGGCGGAGCTTGGCGAACGTGTCGTCGCACTCGAATGACCACGAATCAAGGGGCCCGTTACTTCCAAGGAGCTTCGTCAGTGGTGATATGATCGTGGCAAAGTTTCGTTTGAATCGTCGAAATTATGAACAGAGATGTACGAAACTGCACTGTTCTTTGATGGACGCAGGTTTGGGAAATTCGGCCACGGCCCGAAGCTTGGCCGGATCGGGAAGAATTCCGTCCTTGGACACGACGTAACCTAGGATGGTGAGCTACAAGACGGCGAGATGGGCTAGTTGGTGAACATTCATGTTTAAAGCAAAAGCTTTTTTAAGCGCACATGAAACGAGGACAGAATAACGAAGAATTTGACAGGACAGCGCTTAACTCACAACTGAATTTTTACTGAACAGCAGAACATTTGAAAGCGCAAGATAACAAGTTGCACATGCTCAGTCGAACAAGAGGCCTAACTGCCCTCAGAACCATGACAATGATAACAGCGTAGTAACACTAACAATCTTCACTTATCTAGAAATTAAAACTCCTTATCATATAATGTGATAGATGGCTGGCTAACACAGTCACGGCCCCTTTTTCTAATATGAAACGCCTCCACTATTTCACGTGTTGCCTGATCCTTATGCCTAAACAGTACCTCGGTTTCATGCAACACAGGATGACATCCGCATTTATGGCAATGCATTGCGAGATGCGAATGGGCTGAAGCTTTCAAGGAAGCGTGGTGCTCTCTCGCACCCTCTCGATGCGATGTGTAACAGCGGACGTCCGACCGAGAGAACTTTGCCCTACATCGAAAGAAGAACGAAATTCTTGCAGCAGGCTCAGAAGCTGGGAACGCTGGACCGACGTAAGGTTGTTAGCCATGGAGGGACCAAAGACATCAGCAGATGACGGATCAGACGGGGAAACAGCACTGACGGTACGGGAACTGGGACAGTGGGAGTCATTGGGTAGGTCCAGGACTTGTGCGTCGTCGACGGGTTCCACTCTGCCGAGACATTCCCCTCGAACCAACGTAACAATGTACGGGAATGGGTAGGTCACAAAAATAGCGGTGTTGCCCTGAGTGACTTGCACGGTCGCGAAAGGTACCAGCAACCCTTTGCTACTGCAACCACGGTCAGATGTCGAAAGCAGTGCAATTGTGTCGCAGAGACCGGCGCAGTGGACCGACACAGCCGTTGAGGAGTTTGGAGGCACTGTCGTATCGTCTTTGACAAAGATCTTGCTCAGTGCCGAGGGACTGTCTACTGGCGTCAAATGTGAGAACGGTGAGAGTTCAATTTCGGCGGAGGCACAATGAATGACGGCGTCGTGGCGGGAGAGAAAATCCCATCCCAGGATGACGTCGTGAAAGCATGCAGTAATGATGATGAACTTGACGACATACAGAACGTCCTGAATGCCGACGCGAGCAGTGCACACTGCTGTAGGATGAATACTCCGCGAACTAGCGGTACGGAGGGACATCCCAGAAAGTGGCGTCGTCACTTTTCGGAGTAAGCGGCACAGTTTTGCGTTCATAACAGATACGGCAGCTCCAGTATCGATAAGGGAAGATGCGCGAACACCGTCCACAAACACGTCAATGACATTCGATGCATTTCTCTGAGGGCTTTCACAGTTCGGTAGCGTCGCAGCTCTTGCCTCGTGGACTGCGACGACTAATTTTCCTGCTCTTGAGCGGCCGAACTTGGCCGCATGGGTGACGGGGATCGGCGTCGTAGAGACGGGGACCTACGAGGAGATAGAGCTGGGCGAGACGTTGGTGGCATAGACGGGGGTGAGTCGTGAAACAGACGGCTCAGTTGGCCAGCGACAGGTGACGTGACAGGAGGCGGCTGCACGCGAAAGCAATTACGTGCCACGTCACCGGCGTCACCGCATGCAAAGCAGATGGGCTTGTTGTCGGTTGTACGCCATCGGTTCGCCGGGGTAGGTCGCACCCATGTCGCAAGACCTGACGGACGGAACGGCGGCTGGAATGACTGGATGGTGGGCTGAAGTCGAGGCCTAGGGACGACGTCAGCATACGTAGCCGGCACACCCGGTTCGGTGGACGGAGGTCTAGCGGCGGCTTCGGCGTAAGTCAGAAGTGCGGCCGCCGGAAGTACTTGAGGCGGCCTGGCGAGAATTTGAGCGTAACTCTGGGGCGCAGGAGCCGGAGGTTGTTGGTGGTACGCTGGCATGACCTCCGAAATTTAATGCTCAATCGCTCGGCGGAGGGGAGGAAGAAGGGTGGTGGCCGATTGTTGAACGGCCGGCGGGTGGGAAAAGGCCAGGAGAGAGAACTGGCGTGCGATTTCCTCACGGATGAATGACTTGAGCTCTGGAACCAACGCCGCCTGGTCAGAGGTGGCCACCAAGCCAGCAAGCTCTGCATCTCGTGAAGGGCGGTGACGGGTCATCGAACGTTGCCGGCGGAGCTCCTCGTAGCTCTGGCACAGCGTTATGACCTCGGCCACTGTGACAGGGTTTTTGGCGAGCAGCATGGTGAAGGCATTATCGTCAATACCTTTCATGACGTTCCGGATCTTCTCAGACTCAGACATGGTTTCGTTGGCTTTCTTAGACAAGTCGAGGACATCTTCGATATAACTGGTGTATGACTCACCGGCCTGCTGAGCACGTTCGCGTAAGCGCTGTTCGGCTTGCAGCTTACGAACGGCAGGGTGGCCAAAAACGTTGATGACGGCGGTCTTGAAATCGGACCAAGGCGCACAATCGGACGCATGGTTGTTATACCACAAACTTGCTACTCCCGCAAGGTAGAATACCAAGTTGGTCAACTTGCCGTCGTCGTCCCATTTGTTGGGGACGCTCACGCGCTCGGAACGTGTGAGCCAGTCCTCCACGTCGGTGCCATCGGCGCCAGTGAAGATGGGTGGATCGCGGATGCGTGGGACACCGGGACAAGTGGGCGGCACGGGGCGAGGCGTTTGCTGAGAAGCGTCTTGGGGCATGGTAGATGGCAGGGTTCGAGATCGAAGCTCCACAGGCATCGAATGGGAGCACAGCACTCTCCACCACTTTGTTAAGGTGTTTATTTGCCGGCACTCGGCGATAAAGCGTCAGCGACAGGCACGGCCAGGCACGGACTCTCAGCGCGAGCGGCGCCCTTTTTGGAAATGACCCACTAGAAGGCGCTCGAGAGTGCAATCCATTTCTAAGTTCTACGGCTTCGCTACATCATTAATATTGTGTCTAACGAAAAGCGAGCCCTTAAAATTTTCACTTCTTTCCCTGATTGGACGATAGGTGCGTAAATGAGGCTTCTGCAGCCTTGTCTGCAAAAGAAATTGAATTGCGTTTTTGAGTGGCTGTGGACGTGTTTGATGGTGTTGAGGGACATGCGCATTTATGTACATCAAGTATAAAATATGGTCACTCTGCTACGAAACAAATTGTTGAAAATTTGCGCCCTTTGTGTTACGTTGTCTCTTCTTGTGTCCGTGTCCTTTATGCTCAACTTTATACCCACTAATGGCAAACCAACAGGCTCAATTAACAACCTTGGTGAAATACATCTCTAGCGACGTGCTGGTGAACTTTTCAGTTTTGGTAAGGAGTGCATGGTTTAAAGAGGAAGGAGGACGTTAACAGAGAAGGGGGAAAAAACATGGCTGATCCCACTGTCGTAGGAATCGGTGCAGCACGAAAGTGAAACGTGTGTTCACACAAGTAGTTACGCGTTTATTGTGCATCGTTTCGTCGCAAGGGCGATGGAATGAATGCTATAGCAACAAATTGCAATATCACGCGATGAACGGCAAGCAGGTCGAAACTTACAGCGTGCTCCTCAAACAGAAAAGACGCGCGAAAGGAACATGCACAGGACGAGCGCGAACTGTCACGGCTCGGCACTTAAAGCGTGTGGCAAAATGAGAATCAATCAATCAATCAATCAATTAATCAATCAATCAATCAATGGAACTTTATTTTCATGAACAGATATGTGAAAATACAGGGATTATTTGCACCGATAGCCGAAAGTGTCTAGTGGCCGGTCCAATACAGTGTGCAACAAAAAAAAATGCACAGGTCAGCTTTGAGGTAACAAACAAAAGCAATCATAAATACAGACAACACACGTATACATTTTTTCCTACAGGCATGCATACTTATTAGCTTGCAACTATCTTGCTATACATAGGCACTTATTTAAAATAAGAACACAATGAAAATCGAATCAAGCATACGCACAGGCTTACATGTCTTGACGCCATAGAAAAAATGATTTGCATGCTAAGCCGAAATTACGTGCCGTTTTAATCTCTAGGGGGGACCGCGTTTCATATTTTTGTTCCATTAAATTGTATTAGTCTTTCTCCGTAAACATTATAACATTTGGGTAGATTGAAATTACCATTCGAAGCATGTCGCGTATTGCGTACAGGAATTGAAAAAAGATCAGCAGGCAAAGGTGAATAATTGTTATTTATTGAAACCGCAATTTTGAAGTCGCGCAACACCGGAACCGAGAGAATACGTTGTGATTGGAAAATATTACCTACTGATTCAGCTTGGCTTATGATTTTCAATGTACGCTTTTGAAGTCGTTCAAGAGTTTTTAGATAACTCTTGTACGTCACACCCCACGATTCCAGACAGTAACCTATGTGACAGTGACACAATGAAAAGTAGAGTGTGCGAAGTATAGCTTGTGGAAAATATTGGCGAGCTTTTATTAGAGAATAGTAGCCATAGGCTACCTTTGCGCATCCACTCTGTACTTGCTCATGCCAGTGTTAATGCTCATCAAAAATGACGCCTAAATATTTAAAACAAGAGACTTGTTGAATAAAAACACCATGTATTTTGTTTTGGTACAGTTAACAGTCAGCTGATTCTTGGTAAACCATCCTGAAATGTTCGATAAATCGGTCATCACGTAATTTTGTAGATCTGCTAAGGAGTCTCCTGTGAAAACTAAAACAGTGCCGTCCGCGTACATCAGTGCCCTTGACCTCTGTAGGGATCGCTGGACATCATTGATATAAAGAGAGAACAATATAGGGTCCAAAACTGAACCCTGTGGCACCCCGCATTTAATATAACTGTAAGATGACTTGATGTCACCAATGACTACCTTTTCTTTGCGTGCCGATAAATAACTAGAAAAGAAATCAAGTGAGTTACCTTTTATTCCATAGGAATGCATTTTTTCTAGTAAAATGGAATGACTAATAGCATCAAATGCTTTTCTTATGTTTAAAAAATACTGCTATTGCTATGTTGTTTTCATGTAGCGCGGAATTAATATACTGCGTAAGCATTGAAACAGTAGTTGAAGTGGACCTGTTAGCAACAAAGCCGTGTTGCTGGGGACAAAGTACATTCTGATCACCCAAGTGCCTTAATTGCGACGAAATTAATTTTTCAAGCATAGTGTTAATACTACTCAGGACAGATATTAGTCTGTAGCTGTCCGGCAGATTCCGATCACCAGATTTGCACACTGGTATTACTTTGGGGGGTCTTAAGTACACTAGGATAAGTTTTAGAAGAAAATGCATGATTAAATATGTGGGA